>CM064492.1:36927185-37054685 GCA_032716605.1 Paralithodes platypus | reverse complement strand
AAGTACACATACTTGCAAAACGTATGCACATACATGCATGCAAACACTCACATATGCACACATGCCAACACGCAAACATTTGTATTTGAAGTTATTATTATGTCCAGGTGATATCAGTCACTAATACATCGTTAACAATACGATACATATAAGTAGCATAGCACAATATAATAATTTCCCAACGAAGCATGTCACGTGTCCTCTAAAAATTCCAAAATAACGAAAACTTATAATATCAAGTTTCTACTTGTACAGATACACCTGACTTTCTTCATACCAGTGCTTTTGTCAAAATATAATTGATAGTTGGTCATAAAAATTATCATAGTTTTTACCACAGGTATCAATATTATATAGAAATGCATTTTTACTTGTTACTGCATTAATACAATTAATTTAAATATCATGTCATGAATGAATTCCTTGCATATTTCTACATCATAATACTTTGACATAAGTATTTATATTACTAACACTCATTGTATTGGTTAGAAAAATATGTTGCTTAATTTGTTATACTATATTATTATGCATACATTTATATTTAGGTGTATGCAACGCCATGTATGTATCCATCATATAGTCAAGGATTCAAGAGAGATTTAAATGGTACGGAAAATACCAATCCAGTGATGGTCATTGTGCCTGTTTAGTTTACATTTACTTTTGCTAGAGGGATATATACAGTACATACAGACAGACTCAGAGATGCACACATATGTAGGTAAGACACACTGAGAGACTTGTATAGTAACACCCATTAATGCTATCTGCACACATTTAATAACTAGTTCGGTCTGATTTGAATTTTGTTATATATATTTAATTTATTTCCACATAGCGATTTTGATTAGTTATTTTGCGTTCATCTTGTACCGTCCCAGTTTTGCTTTTGTTTAGTTTGCAAGTTTTACATTATAATTTGCATTTCGCAGATTCACGTAATCAGTGTGAGCTCTTGTTTCACCGCAACTTGTGACTACGACTGCACACAGACATAAATAGACAGACAAACGCAGGTAAATGGACAACACCTTCATTGTGGATTGATAATAAATAACGTACATTCAATGGTCAGTATATACAAACTGTACAGTATGTATTGTTGTAACGATCCACGAAGGCATTTATTCATTTGATTTAAGACTCATGTCCAGGAAATAGCTGATCCATTTAACTTAGTTTACTTATAAATAGGCGTTCTACTAATACACATCCCAATATTTGCGGGGAGAGAGGTGACAACTTGTTAATTAATATAATATTAATTTAAAAGTTAAATATTCATATAATGCCCAGATCCTTATATACAGGTATATTAGTTTGTTTTCAACAATCAGCCTCTTACGGTTCTCGAAAGGTAGGGTTACCCAAGGAACCATTAAGATAAACAAAATCTAACGTCATAAGTCCAGAAAAATGCTTCCACCGGCAGACAAGCATACAAACACAGACATGCATACAGACACAAATAATCGTACAGACACTTACTCCCTTCCGGGCATACATTCAACCGTTCAACACGGTGAAGCCCGCGAGGTCTCGTTCCAGTGTTGGGAGTGAGACATGTGAAGCTGCAACCAGCCTTTGCCCTTTTGCCTTCGCATATAATGGAGCTGTTTCGCCTTCGTGCTTTACTGTCTTACCCCCAAATCTCGTTCCCTCACTTTCAGAACGCCACCTGTTGATTAATTAAGTCACTAGGCATTACTCCCATGTAGAATATTTTGAAATTAGGAATATTCATACAGTGCTATTTAATCAGGGAACAATGAGGGTATGTTTGGCGTTTCGGTGGGCTTTGTGGTAGTGCACTGATACTAGATACAGCCCAAATTCCATCCCAATAATATATTCCCATTGATACATCGGTATTCGAACCCGGGACCATTGTATTACCAGTCCAGTGGCAAGACCACTCCACAACACCTCCCCTCTACACCTCTTACCCCTACATCTCTCTATCTTTTTGTAAATTTATATTATGTGCGTCTGTCAATAATTATACGTTAAAACAAACAAATTATATTTAAGACATATAACTGATTTGTCATATCTATTGTATTAAAACAAGAACAGAAAATATATACAAATAAAAGATTAGTTAAGGTAGGGTTTTGTTTGTTTATGGATCCCCTTCTCCCTCATGCTTAGCCCATGTTAGTGTTGATATTTTAAGACGCTTGCTCCGTTACTTTGGCAATTTTAAGACCTTTCGCCCCATTTCTTTGTCAATTTTAAGACCTTATATGTCATTTTGGTGTCAATGTTTTGCTGGCTGGCGAGCCTGTAATAAGGGATGAATCGGTCTTCGGTCGGGTCATTTTTCTTCCAAAAAATGTGCAAATGTATTTCGGAGAGGGGGGTCTTAGGGGTATTTTACATAGCTTGATGGAGGGCAAGGGATCTAACTAAAAATAATCCCCTTATGGACATAATTACAATGTTGCGCTTGACCAATTTTGACTAAGAGCGCTTTACACAGCAGGAAGGTAAGGGGGCTCAGGGACCAGGGGAATAAAGGAAAGAGAAGATTATATACATACTACAGTAACAATTACAGAGGAATAATTGAGGGATGATTACCAATATAATAAAGAGGAGTGTAGTACTTATTTTCTTTTTCTAAATGGGGAAATAATTTGACTGTTATTTAGTAGTTCGTAGACTTTACTTAACCCTTTCGCTGCGGGTGACGTTCTGGAACGTCCTGGCAATTTGCAGCAATTTCCAGGCTCTAAAAGCCTGTAAAAACCGTAAAAATCGAGTGTCAGTGGGCGGGAGCGTGAGGGGCCCACCTCCGACCCTCAGAGCAACGAGCGGCTCACTGAGGTAGACTGTGTCTCGCGCGAGTCTCTCTCTGTCTCTCACAACAGTGTAGCCAAGCGAGCGAGTGCTACCAAATAGCTGGTTTCCCGCGTTTCACTGGCACCGCTGCGGGTGAATCAGGCCACGTACGAGGCCCGTTCTGGTCTCATTTTGAAACTATTTTCGCCTAGTTTTCGGCAGAATACAGTTAATTTAATGCAGATGCTTGATTCATCATTCAGGAGTGCCTGAATATGCCCTAAATAGCCCAAAACACCCCCAAACTTACTAATATCTTTATGCTAACCTAGTAGCTATTTCTCTGTTCGGGCCAAAGTGAGTTCAATACACAGATTGAATATTTCGTCGACCCACAATAGATTGTACGTTGGAACTCGAGAGCTCCCGTTACCACCTATTTGGGTTCCTGCTATTCAAGTATTGACTCACTTCGACTTCGATCCAAAGCTACGTTACTAGTCTCCAAAATAATATAGTTTTACCGGGCCCTACTGTGTCTACTCAAGAGACCAGGGCATTAATAAATCTGACCTTTATTTCCCTATCTACAACACTAGATATATTCTTAACTAAACTCCAAAATAATATAACTTTACCGGGCCCTAATATGTCTACTCAAGAGACCAGGGCGTTACTACATATGACCTCTATCTCCCTATCTAGAACACTCTTATATTTTATATTCTCTTAACCCTATATAATATCTACTCAAGAGACCAGGGCGTTACTACATATGACCTCTATCTCCCTATCTAGAACACTCTTATATTTTATATTCTCTTAACCCTATATAATATATCTACTCAAGAGACCAGGGCGTTACTACATATGACCTCTATCTCCCTATCTAGAACACTCTTATATTATATATTCTCTTAACCCTATTACCAATAAATCCGTATACAACATATACCGCCTATTCCAATAATATATCTCAACAAATGGCTTGATATGATCAGTATCTCAAAACACCTACATGAACAATATTCACCGCTTAATCCTCTACATATATTTTATGATTACAATATTATCCTTGACTTAATACTCGTAACGCTTACCACGGAACCGACGGAAAATTCGTTTAAACAAAATTATTTGCAATGTTTCCTTTATAACAAAAAGATATAGTTTATCATACGGACTAGTGTCCTCCTTATATATTTCTCAAACTAGAGTTGATCTAACTGCAACTATTCTATATTCCCCTGAGCCCTATAGTTGCTTATCTATCTATGAATCATCCCCTCTTACTTTAATGTTAATGTCTATTTGCTGCCCTATAAGATTCTATGCTATTGATAGTTAAATGGCATGGAGGCTTCTCTGTCAAGAATAACTAATATTCTCTTAACACATCATACTTTTATTTCTTTTCATAAATCTAATATCTTTCTCTTTATTTTGTCCTATAAGAACACATCAATTATTATTGGTTGGAACCACTGGCATTTTCTCTCTTTCTCGAAATCTGGTTCGGGCCCAATATGGGTCCTTTAAAAATATATGACAGTCTTAGGTATCTACTGGAACAACTTCACCGCCTCAGAGCCGGCCAATAGCTCAACTGGAAATCTTCGCTCCCATCTGCTATTTGTCGTCCCTCTTGAATCGCTTGGCTGTAGGTGTGCAAGCCAGCGATGTGACGACAGGCGGCCCGATACTGAAGGTGTATCCGCCTAGTAGGGGAGAGTGATGCCAGGCCTGAGGTGGACTTTACTGGAACTGGAGGAGTGGGCTGGAAGGCTGGAACAATGGGTTGCAAGAAGTTAGCCCAGTGGAGTCCGAGAGGTGAATGAACTATGCATAATGAAGCATGAATGAATATAGAAAAGGTGGGTGAAAGTGAAAGAAGGAAAGTTTTTATTGGTGTAGTAGTAGAGAAAGTGTTAAAGTAGGAGGATAAAGATTGTCGGGGCTTGGCCCAACGTGCGTGAGTTTTTCAATTTGGGTTGGTGGAGGGTTGTGACATTATTGTTGATATTATTGAGAATACATTTTTGGAAAGCTTCAGGATGGCACGTGTGGGAAATATTATCCCACAGCGGATAATGTTAGTTAACCTATAAATGTTCGCATAATATAAATAACGTGGTGTAATTAACATCTTTCCTTTAATATTCTCCAGCATAAAAATTCCTACATATATTTAAATAACACTCTGTATCCAAAAAATATTATTTACATATATCCATAAATATTAGTTTGAGCCATCTAAGAAGATACTCAAACTTAACATACAATATATAAATACTGTTCAACTATTCGAGCCATCTAAAAAGATACTCGAATGAATTAATGATCACGCTATAAATAAAAGGAATCCGAGTTTACGAAGTTCACGAAGCAACTGTACGTATTATTGCGAGTCCGAACGAGATAGCTAAAAATAGATTATAAGCTCTCGAAGCAGTGAACTGAAAATTACCGAGCCTAACGGCAGTTACTATCACGACACCGTGGATACCACACCTCTCAAGTGAATGTTCGTCTAGCCTACGGAATTATATCTATAGTGATTGCCTGGGTAAAAGTGTTAACATATAACTTCATAATAGTGACACGTGTCAACGGAATCTATCCAGACAACACATCGCAGTGACAACGATAATTATAACGCTCGTGCGCTTTCCGAGGATAAAGTATCCGTTTATTTACCGGCTGGCCAGTTAGGTATTTTAGGGTATCTTTTAGGAGGGCGTTACGAGGCATACCCTCCAAAAACCAAAAGTAAGTTTTGTATATTGCGCTAACTTTTCTTTTGTGACAATAATTGATCGACCTTCCTATCTAAATATAATTACGATTGAAACTGTTAACAGGCATAAGGTAGACCGGAAATTAATTAATATTTATTATCTTTATTACAGAATTACTTGTTTGCCGGATCCAACCGAACCGTAAGTTAATTATAGAACTTGTTATTGTAAAGCCCGAATAATAGTTGTGTGTGAAGGTTGCTGATCATCGAGGGGCGATTAGGGCGGTCGCTACAGTTAACATTTCATTACAGACGCATGGAAGGAGGGGAGACTAAATTTTGGGTGGTAAAGGCAAAAGGAGTATTAATTTAGGGTGGTAAAAGTTTGCACACAAAAAAATGGCAATTTTGGATGGAAATCTGAAAGGTGACTTGGCAATTTTGGATGGTAAGGGTCTAAAGGGGGGCAGCAAGGCATAGCTGTCAACTGCCGAATTGAAGTTGGTTGCACTGTTTTGTGAAGAGCTTACTTTACATTGTGTACTATGTTATTTTTGAGAAATTTTGGCTTGTGGGTGAGTAAATAATGGTGAAAATTTTAGTGTGAGTTTGTGGTGTGTCAAAGGTATTTAAGTGAATAGGGGATTGGGAGCCTCTCTGTTAATTGGGTGTAAAAGGTTAGTATAACTAAATAAGTTGGTCACCAATTATTTTGCAATATTTGAACACGCATATGGATTTTATATGCTCTAAACATAATATGAAAATGTGTTTTAAGCCTCGGCAAAACCTAATAAAAATATATAGTACTAAAATGGAATTTTGTCGAAACATGGTTGTCAATACCTTCCTATAGACGGCACCGATTCGTACACACGCTATTTTCACCTGTCTCCCGAGGTCTGTCCACCAGCTTTTTAGTCCACTCCACCTGCCCATCTCTGTCGATAGGTTGGGTTGTTTGGTTAGGTTAATAAACTAGGTTTGAAAACAAGATTCGTAGTTGCGGTAGTATTTACGGTATCTGGACACTTCGAGCGAATTCATATTCGAGCGGAGGCGCATTTAGGTTAGGTTAGGTTAGGTTAGGTTAGGTTAGGTTAGGTTAATTAGATTAGATTGTGCATCCGCTAGATCAGGAATTCGCTCGAAGTTCCTCGCATTCGTATTTACAGACACGGCCGAATACCGGTAGGCTACTAAATGGGCGCCGGCCCAACCGCCATGTTGTATCCCATGTAGGCCTACTAGGTACTACGGACACATTGTAGGTGTTAGGTGTGGATTAGGCTTGTATCCAATGTACTAGGTCTATGTTACTGGATATTTATGATTTAAATAAGTGCTACGTTTTTGATAAATCTGGTTATATGGCTTTGCAATTAGGGAAATCATGAGCCGATTTCCGACATGTAGTTAGTCTTTTTCGATTCGCAAAATCGAGCCAAGTTTTGCCAAAACTTGGCTCGGGTTTTCCAAAATTCGGGTTTTATGCCTTTGCAATTTCGGGAAACCTGAGCCAAATTTCTAAATGAGGTTACTGTAATTTTGTTGTCTACAAACTCTCAAAATCCGAGCCAGCTTTGGCCAAAACTTGGCTCGGGTTTCCGAAATATTGGGTTTTAGGCCTTAGAAATACCTTAAAACCCGAGCCAAGTTTTGCTAAAATATGTTTTAATCGCCGTTTTACGCATTTAACCCCTCATTTTCCCTGTACTTCATAGCCCTCCCCACTATCGGGCGGCGTGTCTTAAGATGGTTGTATAATGGGGAAAACGGTTTCGCCGAGGGTTGCAATTATTTCCAAACACTATATATTGATGAAAACTAACAGGGAAAAATAAAAAAATCCATGGGAAAATTGGTGACCATCTTATTTAGTTTTTCCAAAAGGTTTGACAGGGGACGGATGGGTTGAGTAATATCATTACAAATTTGGACAAAATGATTAAAGGTCTCAAGTTTTTCAAGTTGTTTGTTAGCCAGAAAGTTATTATAAATATTATGTGGGGGGATGCAAGAGAGTTCATGTAAGTGTTCCGATGTTTGGAACTCATACCACTGAGTTCCATGGATCCACCTCAGTGCATTATTTTGTATTCTTTGGAGTTTAATTTTGTGGGAGTTTGCCAAAAGAGTGCTAGTCAGTGGGGCATAGCAGAGTAGTGGTCTTATTAGGGCTTTATACAAATGAGTTTTTGTTTTGATGGAGGCATTACGAAAGCGGAAAATTGATTGGAGGGATTTTGTAGCAATGGGGATGATTTGACTTGCATTACGGTGGAATTGAAGTTTTCTGTCAAAGGTTAGACCGAGTACTTTGTTAGTGGGCGAAACAGTTACTGGGATACGGTTCTGAGGAGGTGAGCGGGAATTGAGGAATAGTGGTCTAGGACGGAGGTAACCAGCGGAAATATAGGTGATAAAGGATTTTCGAGGAGAAGCCTGAATCCGCCATTTCTGTTCCCATTGTGCTACTCGGTCAAGCTCTCTCTTGGCTTTGTTTGTCAAACCGTCTATGGTGTTTGCCCTAACAAGTTGTGTCACGTCGTCAGCGTACATAATATTGAGAGTCATTATTGATTGGATCTTGCATGTCATTAGTGTAGAGAATGTACAGTGTAGGTGCGAGCACGGAGCCCTGAGGTACGCTTGCATAGAGTGGAAATTAGTCTGAATAGAGATTTGAAAATTTAATTTTGGCTGAGCTGTTATCCAAAAAGTTGCAAAGAAGTTTTTTAATTGGTAGAGAGAAATTGAAATTCTCACAGATTTTGTACTTCAGGCCTACGTGCCACACAGTGTCAAAAACGCGTTTTATATCTTTTGTAATGAGTGCTGTTTTGTTTCTGTTTCTGCAGTGTTTGGTAATGTGAATGTAGTTGGTGATTATGTTAAGTGCTTCCTGAGAGGATCTGTGTGGTCTGAAGCCAAACTGTTTGTCAGTGAGAAGTCCTTCGTCTTCGAGATACAGTCTGAGTCGGCGATTCATGATTGTTTTGAAAGTCTTCCCAAGAATCTCAAGTAAACTTATGGGTCTGTAGTTCAGTGGGTCTTTGTTATTTTGATTTTTCTTGGGGATTAGGATGAGTGTCGCAGTCTTAAAGCAGATGGGGAAGTAGCCTGATGCCAGGATGGCGTTGTACAAGCAAGTGAGTGCATTTAAATGTTTGGAAGGTGTTTCACAAAGTGATGGTTTATACCCGAGGCACCAGGCGCCTTCCTTAGTGATTTTGAGAGAATGAGCTTAACTTCGTCAGGCACAATGGGAGCAGTGAGGTAGTTGTCGGGGTTAAGTGAGTTTGTGTTGATGTGTGTATGGTGAGAGATGTCCGCAATATTAGTCATGTGTTGTTCAATGTTTCGAATGTGTTGTTGGGCGGGTCTTTCAGGAGGGTGTGGGTAGTATACTTGTGCCCATGCGTCTTTAAAGGCGTCTGTGATTTCCTGGGATCAGTGATGGTGTTACCGTTTACAATGAGTGAAGAAGTTGTAGGTTTTTTGTAGCCTTTTAATCGTTTTATATGTTTCCAGAATTCCCAGGGTTTTGTTTTTCTGTGTTGTTCAGCAGTGCGTATGAGGTGTGTCCGGTGGGTGTCATGGTCAGATTGCAGGCTGTCTAGGATATGGTTTCTGAGGTGTGAGAGGTCATGTCGTACTCGGCCTAAGGTGTAGTTTTGTTTATTCTGTTCAAATAGACGGCGATAGCACACAAGGAGTCTTTGTGATCGTATGGAGGGTCTGAATGTGTGTCTGACTTTGTAAGTTGTTTTGGGTGTGGTAGTGTTTGCAGAATTAATGATTGTGTTGTGTAAGTATTCAATTTGTTGGTCTAGATTCGTGTAGTGTAATCCCTCATAGTCAGTTGTGTAATCTTGTTGTGATAAGATGTGTTGAAATTCATGCCAGTTTGCCCTGGAGTTGTTGTAGTGTGATGAAGATGGAACTAAAATGGGATTAGAAGATATGTGCATGAAAATGGGGATGTGATCAGATCCTGATAAAGGCCCTGGCGAAATTTGATGGTGAAAAAGGTTAAAAATGCGTGGTTAGATAAAATGAGATCAGGTTTGCCAGACCCATTGTGTGTGAAAACTGAAAATCTGGGCCAAGGAAATTTAGTCTTTTAATGTCGTGTAGTGCTAGAAGTTGTGTTCCGTGTGGGTTGTTGGTAGTGTGTTGAAAACCGTGATGTTTAGCATTAAAGTCTGCAAGGATGAGTGTGGGTACATTGTTGTTGAATAGTGTGTTCAGATCGGTGTAAGGTATGTGTGTGTTGGGTCTGACATATGTAGTGGCGACTATGAGAGGACCAAGCGTTGTATGTGTTTTTACTGCTAAGAAGTGTTTATATATCCAGTCTGTCATGAATTCGTGTTGTATTGTACTTTTGATCATGATGGCAACTCCGTTGTGTGCATCGTCGTCAGATTGTCGTGTTGTGTAGCCAAAGAATTTAATTATGTGTGTGTTGTGTATACAAGTGCTGTTGAGTAATATAATGTCTGGGTCATTATCTAGTATTAATTGTGTGAGTAAGTGTCTGTTCGGGTAGTAATGTCTAATGTTGAATTGTATTACTTTGAGCATGATGGATGATTGGGGGGTGAGTTGGGTGGATTGGTGATAATGGGGTGGTGGGGTGAGGTTGGTGGGCGGGATGGGAGGGTGAGGTGTGAGGAGAGGAAGGATGGCTAGAACGGGGGGAGCCTATTCCAAATGACACGGGTGGGAGGTCAAGTGAGGCGTTTCTTTTGGGTTGTAATGTCTTGCGGGATTTGGAACGAGAGCGGTGGGAATTGGGAGAGGTTGCATCAGCAGGGCTGCTAGTTTTGCGTTTTAGTGGAGATTGAGGTGGGATAGATGGTGTTGTGGGGATCGGGGTGGAGGTAGAAGGGGTAGCTGGAGGACGCATGGATGGTGGTGGGATAGGGGAGGGGCCAGGAGTCTCTTGGGTTGTTGTTTCTTGAGAATTAGGAGTAGGAGTCTTGGAGTTAGGGGTGGATGTGGAGAGTGTGGAGGTGCTGGTAGAGTGGGTGGATAAGATGGGGGAGGTAGAGGATGAGGTGTTGTTGAGGGGGATGGCTGTAGGGTTGAAGGTAGGGGGGGGGGGGGGGTATGGGAGGATTTAGCTTTACTGAATTGGTACCAGGATTCAGGAATAGAGATGGCAGGGAGATTGTGAGCGGTGAGGTGGTCATTCAGGAGTTTATTAAAGGTTGGGTTAACTTGTTGATCTGTGAGGTGGAGAGCTACATTTACTAGCACTGAAGTTTGGGCAAAAATTTCACGATTGAAGAAAGGGTTTGGGGGTTGGAGTTGGTGGATGAGGAGGAAGGCATGGGTGGGGATTGATGGGGGAGTGATGGGGTAGCAGCTGAGGCATATGATTTGTTGTTGACAGGATGGGATGAGAAGAGAGGGCGAAGGTTGCTGGAGGTTGATGGAGAGGTCAGCTTCCCCCCCCCCCTTGATATTGCTCCGCCTCCCGCTTTCCGGCGTTGTGATTGGCTGAGCCGCCTGCTCGGCCAGTCGTTGCTTTAGCCGCGCTGCTCGAATATTTCCTTCATTCGCTTCAGCTCGTTTCTCTCCATAAGAAGTTCCTGGAAGCTGGTTGCGAATGTCTTTTAGTGGCTTACGGGAGTATAGGGCTGGCACTGATGCATTAGACCTATTGCAATCAGAGGAAACGGCCTGTGGAGAGAGCGAGAGCGAGTTTAAAGGCAAAGCTGTACACGTAGCTGTCAGCTCTGAAAACGGAGGCTTCTGATTGGTCGGCCGGGAAGGTGTGGCATATTTACAGCAAGAGTGCAGAATGTCAAACTTAGCTGGTTTAAAGGGAAAGTTAAAGGGAGGGTGTTGATTGGCTGGCAGCCTTTTTACCTTATCACTCCCTACTAAATTATGGCGAGCTACCGATCACCGTAATACCGTTCCTTTGAAATCGCTGCCATCACTCTGCCAATCCACCAGTCCACTATGTTCACAAATACATTTGTGCAACTGTAGTGCTGGATTCTGATTCCCAACCGTAGTCTTAGTTAATAGGACTTGCCCCGATTGGCTGGCAGTCTTTTTACCTTAAGGAGTAGCTGAATTAAAGATGAATAATACAGGGAGGCACGAGAAGATAATAAAGAAAAGGAAGAGTCAATAATAAAGGAGGAAGCAAGCAATGAGAAGGAAATATAGGAGGAATAACAAGAGAGAAGGGAATAATGAAAACGGGGAATAGAAAAGATCATTAATGGAGGGAGGAGACGATAATATAAGAGGAACTAAAGAGTACGAAAGAACAGGAGGAACACAAGGAGACGGTAATAAAGAGACGGGAGGGACACAAGGAGACGGTAATAAAGAGACTGGAGGGACACAAGGAGACGGTTATAAAGAGACGGGAGGGACACAAGGAAACGGTAATAAAGAGACGGGAGGGACACAAGGAGACGGTAATAAAATAAAGACGGGAGGGACACAAGGAAACGGTTAAAAAGAGACTAGTGACACAAGGAGACGGTAATAAAGAGAAGGGAGGGACACAAGGAGACGGTAATAAAGAGACGGGAGGGACACAAGGAGACGGTAATAAAGAGACGGGAGGGACACAAGGAGACGGTAATAAAGAGACGGGAGGGACACAAGGAGACTGTTATAAAGAGACGGGAGGGACACAAGGAGACGGTAATAAAGAGACTGGAGGGACACAAGGAGACGGTAATAAAGAGACGGGAGGGACACAAGGAGACGGTAATAAAGAGAAGGGAGGGACACAAGGAGTCGGTAATAAAGGGGGAGGTAAAGAGACGGGAGGCAGTCTCTTCTGAAAGGGGTGATTAGCTCAGGTTAATTGGGGAGAAAGAGGAGGGGAATGATGTATGAGAGGGAGAGACAGTGAGAGAGAGAGAGAGAGAGAGAGAGAGAGAGTGAGAGAGAGAGAGAAAGAGATGGGGGGGACGGAAGGGTGAGTGGGGGTGGTAAGGGATAGAAAGAGAGAGGTACAATCACTTGCAGTGAAAGGTGGCACCAATATAAATAAACAATTCTGACAAGCTGGTGAAATATTTTGAAACCTTTCCATTATTAAGCACATACCCGAGTCAGTGTCTTCCCTTAAGGGGGGGGGGGGGATATGTTTAGTTTGCTCCTTTGACCTCTATCAAGCTTGAAAAACACAACCAAGACCCTCCTTCGAGATAAATGTGTACATTTTTCGGTAAAAAAAATCCCGGCCAAAGGCCGATTTAATTATCAAATTGCAGTCAAAATTAGTCGAATTGCAGGCTACCATACGCTCGCCGGGGAAAACATCGAAACTGTTGTTGTTTGCCTTTGTTTATGAAGGAGACAAAAGACAGGCTGCCTGTAATGAGTATGTCCCTCTAAGCCACAATACTGGCATAGAGCCAAATTCAATGGACGTTTGGGTCAAAATGCCTGGACACACGAAGTTTAAAGTGGTCTAAGTCATAGGATGAATGAAAGATTGATTGAGGGAGAGAGTTTCAGAGTTCACTAGTTAAGTAGACGAAATGCTGAGAAAATTTGCTAATTCTTTGGTTGGAGAGCCGAACAGAATAGGAGTGCAGTTGTGTTAAGAGGCGGGTGCCTCGCACTCGCTGCAAGGGAGGGGGTAGAGCCTACTGAGAGAGCTCTGAAGAACACTGATTGTTGTAGTAACAATAGAAGAGTGAAAGATGCAACTTTGCGGCGTATATAATTATTTTGTAGGGAACTAGTAAGATGACTGTAGACAGGACAGAACATTGAGGAATACCGGAGTAGATAGGTTGAGGAAGTGAGCGATGGCCATCCACAACTGCACGTATGGAACGGTCACAAAGGAAGAGACAAATGGAACAAAAACATTTAAAATGGAACCAAATTGGGCGAAAGGTCTTAAAATCGCCAAACTAAGAGAGCGAACGTCTTAAAATCTCATAACTACTGGGGCTAAACAACTTAAGGGATATGAGGTTCCAGAAAAAAGAACAAAAATACCTTCCCGTAACTATTGTTTACGGTCTCAAGTTTATCATATAATAGAACATCAGCTTTTTGTGCAGCCGAGTGTACAATACAAATAATGGTATAAAGATAGTTAACCCTTCTAACATTATGCCGCATTTTGACAGTTTATTCTGGCTATCATTAGACGATTTTATGCAGTTTAGGAAGGCATTGTGGGAATTATATGGGTAAAGACTATCTCAATGAACTATCTGACTTCCATATACCCTTGTTCATCTGAATGAAATATAATAATAGCCAAAAATCATAGAAGAAATGAGTAATCAGATCTTCTAAAGGTTAATGGTTTCCGGAAAATTCAACCAATAAACCATTTCAACCAGTATATTTCAACCAGTACCAAATTAACCTGGACCAACTAAATCAGTTCCAATTTATAGTACTAACCTAGATTGACCTAACTTAATCTAACCTAACAATACTAGTTGAGTTGGCACTGGTTGAGAACTACTGGTTAACATGGTCTACTTGTACAACACTGGTTGAATTAACAATGTTTGAGACTACTGGTTGAAATGGTCCACGGTTTGAGTTGTCCAGTCACCAGGGACAATATAATTATGTAAGTGTGTTAAAAGGGGAGATGACCACCATAGAAAGCAGAACAATATTGTGTAATGCCTACAGGGTGCAGCCATACAACCTGTGCACTACAGTATACTGATGTGGCTCCATAGTGGGAATTATCAAGAGCAGACGGATCAGTCAATCTTAAGGGAAGGTTTTTAGTTTGCTCCCTAGACCTGCATCAAGATTATATATTAACCCCAAGACCCCTGTTCAAGATATATTTGTAAATTTAAACATGTCCAGGTCTAGGGCCGGTTCCACTGAAATTGTAGGCTCACTATCGCTCGCCAGGAAAAGATCGACACTTAAATGGCACGAAAGGTCTCAAAATCACCAAACTAATGAGACAAACGTCTTAACATCTCTAAATTAATGGGCCTAAACACAAGAGAACGGCGTCCAGGAAAAACACTCCATTAAGTGAAAACATACCCTAAATAAAACTAAAACAAATCATATCGCATCAGCTGGTCTACACATCATAAATGCCATGCAATGTAAAGAAAACAATAAGTGCTTCTGATCTTCTAAAATTTCAGGAAATTAATATGTTTTTATAAAGTAGTAGAGAGTAAAAAGTAGATTATGTTACGATTTTGTTCATCAATATTAATTTCTTCCTGGAATTGATACTCATTGTCTTCATTCGATGGACATTTTCAGAACACGTTTGTATGTTTGGAATTTAAATTGTATAATGTTTCCTGTTATTCAAGATAATTGATGCGTTTGCCTGAAGAATACTCCATCAGTGTGGGAGATGACTAATACAGGTGTTGATTGTTTATGAGAGAGCATCTGCAGAGTTAGTCTGTGGCAGGTACAACTACGCACACTAACGAGAACGGTAGCAAAAATATAAAGAAAATTAAAAGCTAATCGCAACGACAGAAGAAATTGGTGACAAGCTATGGCTATATTATTTACTAGCCGAGATATTCGCAGCTTATGCGGGTTAAAGAGTAGTCCCCAGATCCCGAGAGGGCTGCACTTTGATTATCTCGACAAGGATAAGTAACATCATAGCCCCGAAATACTGAAATATTTTAATATATAATTATACAATCGCTTAATACGTATTCGGGAGCCCCCTGAACACCCCCAATAAGTCCCACACCCATGACAACAAGGGATAGAGGGACACAGTCAAACAATTGCGCACTACAACTTTATATAGCGAGATCTTAGCCGTTACCTTCCAGAGCCCCTTTTAGCGAATAGTATATGTTAGTCCAAATTAAAATATAGCTATCAATTTGCTAAAGGAATTATTCAAGATAATTTAACTTTATTTGGTGCAGGCCTTGTATATTTAACCAGCTCTGTTTCACTCCATTAGCTTAGACATTTTAAAACGATCACCTCATTAGTTTGGCGTACATAAGACGCGTCACCCCATGAAGGTGTCGATATATTCAGGGCGAGCAATAGCGAGCCTGCCATCAAGGAGGAATTGGCAAAATGTACGTATTATAGCTTGAAAGGAGTCTGGGGGCGTATTTTAGTATGAAGGGGGTCTGAGGAGACATATTTCTTAGTCTAGGGGGTAAACTAAAAATAAATTTCTTGCAAATGGCTGGCCCAATCCAAACTATCAAGAGTAATTAAGCAACATATCAAAATAACCCCCGATATATCGCACAAGAGAACGCTAAGCCTCTTGACCAGGAAATGTCGTTCCTAATATGAACAAAATTACCTAATGTTAGCGAGAATAAAATATAAATCCACATATTATCGTCTTAACACTAGCTCAGCCAATGTCCTGTGTGTGTGTGTGTAAGGGGGAGGGGGGAGGGGGATTGTGTGTGTGTGTTTTTCTTTTGTTCTCACTTAGGAGCAATATACAGTACAGTATGTTTAGTTTGCCCCTAAAACGGCGCCCCAGACTCCCTTCAAGTTGAAATACGCACCTCGACCCCAGAATCATGCTCATTTTGTATATTTGTTCGGTAGAAAAATTTCCCAGACGAAGAACGGTTTCTCTTATATTGCAGGCTCGCTAGCGCTCGCCCAGAAACATCCACACCTATATGGGGCGAAGCATATTATATTCGTCAAACTAATGGAACGAAACATCTTATAATAACCAAACTAATGATGCAAGCAAGGCCAATACAAATAGACCACCCACGGTTTGGAGAAGGTTAATAATGGCGGTGAAAAGGAATATATTGAAAGATGATGATGGGATGGTATTGTGAAGGAATACATGGAGAGTGGTGAATGAGAAGAAGTATTGTTGGAGAATAAGAAGTAACCTATTGTTTTAGAATGAGACGAGGTATTGTTGTAGAATGAGAAGTATAGTAGAATGATAACTAATGTTGTAGAATGAGGAGACGTATTTCAGAATGATAAGTATTGTTGTAGAATGAGAGGAAGCATTGTTATAGAACGAGGAGAAGTATTGTAGAATGATAACTAATGTTGTAGAATGAGGAGACGTATTTCAGAATGATAAGTATTGTTGTAGAATGAGAAGTATTGTAGAATGATAACTAATGTTGTAGAATGAGGAGACGTATTTCAGAATGATAAGTATTGTTGTAGAATGAGAGGAAGCAGTTATAGAACGAAGAGAAGTATTGTAGAATTATAAAACAGTATTGTTGTAGAATGAGAAGTATTGTTGTCAAATTATAAGCTGTATTGTTGTAGAGTTGAGATAGGGTGACATGGGACCCTTTTGTAAGTAAATAATTAGATAGATGGTTTGATTAGAAAATATAAATTAGATAGATAGATAGATAGAGGTTGGAGGAAATGTGATAAGAAAGAAAAGAGGCAGATTGATGAAAAGAAGAAACTAACATTTTAGCTAAAATAATATACTATAAATTACATTGAATATATTACCAAAATAATTAGTTGGAAACAAATATTAATGATTGAATACATTTAAAATTATGAACAAGTTTATTATACACTATTCTAGATTATATTAATTCACTACTATGTGTAGCTTACAGAAGCCAAATATAACAATAATTATATTGGAAGATATGTGGATGAAGTGATCAAGCGAAAGAAAACTTTAAGAAATATTAAACATTTAGGATTTTACTTGTACATGACTTACATAAAACGTAAAAGCAGAAGGAAATATTGTCCAAGTACACTATAACCACTGCAGAAAATGACAATGAGATTGAAGTATAAAGAGGATACATGATGATTATAATAACAAATAATTTAGGTCATAATGCATATGCGAACAAACAGGTATTCAGTGTTTTGTTATCTATTTAATATTTATTTGTTTGTTTTATTTTGATCTTTATTCTTTTAAGCGAGTACGGGTAGGTAGTGGAGAGCCATGGGGCAGGTAGAATTTAATGAGCGGAACGGTTTGAAGGGAAACCTTTAAACTGAATTGAAAAGAATTTTGTTTAGATTATGGGATATGACACCTGAATAATACAAATAAATACAATTGTATATAATAGTATTATTATAATAATAACATATCTGAAATGAAAATAGGAAGACGAATAGTAAAGGGATATACAGTATATAAAGACTAAGGAAAGTAAGCAGAAGGAATTAAAGGGAACTTATGAAATATACAGTTATAGATAATATGTACATTCACATATGAAACTAAAAGCTTGGACTGGAGGACGCATAAGCGGAATAGAAGGAAGACAATAAATCAAGATAGACATATGTTTGAAAGAAGAGAGGGTGAAGGGATGATGCAAGTAAAAACAGATAAGAGGAAGAAGACCATAATTGAAAGACTGTAGGAGGAGGCAGAGTAATAATTGGGGTGGAAGGGTATAATGGGATAGTTGCCTATTACCCTAAGGACCAGGGCTAAGGGGTCACTTGGTAGGATGTTATTAGTGGTGGTGTGGACAGAGTGAGATACCGTGTGTGTGTGTGTGTGTGTGTGTGTGTGTGTGTGTGTGTGTGTGTGTGTGTGTGTGTGTGTGTGTGTGTGTGTGTGTGTGTGTGTGTGTGTGTGTGTGTGTGTGTGTGTGTGTGTGTGTGTGTGTGTGTGTGTGTGTGTGTGTGTGTGTGTGTGTGTGTGTGTGTGCAAAGGAGTACAAAGGAAATCAAGCAACAACAGATTCAGTGACCCTTCTAGGTTGCTTGTCCTCCAAAACACTGAGGATCAAGTGTCCAAACAGTGGTTTAGAGTGGGTAAGGGAACATTGGAAAGGGAATTACTGCCCTGGAACTAATGTCCGTGGCAGGATTAGGAAGTTAGTAGAGGACAGATGGGTTAATAACTGAGGGGGGGATAAAATAAAGTTATTCATTTACAAACGCAGTCAGTCGCGGGTTTGATGCGAGATATTTGTCTAGGCGGAGTTTAAATGAATCAACGGTGATGCAGTCTATAACGTTTCGGGGAAGCCCATTCCACAAATTGACAACTCGATTGAAGAAGAAATTCTTAGATTCGTGCGAGTTAAAAGATTTACCAACAATTTTGCAACCGTTTCCCCGCATGTAATTAGATTGGTCGATAGTGAAGTACTTACTACAGTTCATATTGTCGATGCCTTTGATGATCTTGAACACTTGAATTAAGTCACCTCTTAATCTGTGCTGGGTTAAAGGAAATAGGTTTAATTCTCTAAGACGCTCTACGTATGGTTTGTTCTTTAGGCTAAGTATCATTTTGGTAACTCGTAACTCTACGTTGAACTCCTAGCTTGTTTATATCTATTTGGTAATAAGGGCACCAGGATTGAACGTAGTATTCCAGAAGAGGGCGGACTAAGGAATTGTAAAGGGTTAGGATAACTTCTTTGGATTTATGCTCAAATGACCTGCCTATAAAGCCAATTATTTTGTTTGCCTTCTTAACAACTTCTGAACATTGTTGACTCGGTTTTAGGTTACTCGATATTGTTACTCCCAGATCGGTTTCTCTGTTTACATTCTTAAGCTGAGTGCCATTCATCGAATAGTTTGCTTTCTCATTTAGGTATTCGATATGTAGTACTTTACATTTATCCGCATTGAAACTCATTTGCCAAATTTGGGCCCAACATGACAATTTAACTAGATTGTGTTGCATATCATCAACTTGTTCTTTTGAGAGTACGCTATTTGCAATTTTTGTATCGTCAGCAAATTTTGAGATTGTACAGGTGAGACCCTCATCTATGTCGTTGATGTAAATTAGAAAGATAATTGGTCCTAGTACCAATCCCTGGGGTACCCCGCTACTTACATTGGTCCATTTAGATGCCTTACCGTTTATGACTACTCTTTGCTTTCTGTTGCTGAGCCAATTTTCTATCCATTTCAACACACCGTCTTGTATTGCATGCGCTTTTAGGTTTAGCAGTAAACGTTTGTGGGGAACTTTGTCAAAGGCCTTTTGAAAATCAAGGTATATAATATCTACAGCTTTACTCTCATCGTAGAGGTTGAGGATATCGTGGAAGAAGTCAAAGAGGTTTGTTGAACAGGAACGTTTTTTACGAAAGCCGTGTTGAGTATCTTTAAGTATGTTATTTTCCTCTAAGTGATTTACGAGTCTGTCTCGTATGACCGTTTCTAGCATTTTACATACAACTGAGGTTAAGCTAATTGGACGATAGTTACAGGGTAGGGATTTGCTGCCTTTTTTGAATATCGGTGTTACGTTGGCTATCTTCCACTGATCAGGCATAGTTTCAGACTGCAAGGATTTATTGAATAGTAATGTCAGTGGTTTGGAGAGCTCATCCTTAGCTTCCTTTAGAACTCTAGGCGAGATTGTATCAGGTCCAGGCGTTTTATTTACCTTGAGTTTATCTAAACAATTCAATACTTCTCTCTCTGTAACGGTGATATTGCTTAGAACATCTGAATTATCAACCTGAATCGGCGATGGTGTAGGGATATCACTGAGGTCTTCTGTTGTAAAAACTGATGCAAAGAAGGTATTGAGGGCATTACTCATTTGTACTTCGTCTTTGGTGTATTCTCCATTTTCATCGACTACGGTCCAACAGTTGAAGTAACTACTTTTTTCTTTCTGATATAACTATAGAATTCTTTCGGGTTTGTTTTACTTTGATTCGCAATATGTAACTCTAATGTCTTTTTACTTTGCTTAATTAACTTTTTGGCTTTGCGTCGTTGCTCTACAAATTTCACCCGTTCTTCGTCATTTTGTGAGGATTTTAATCTATCATTAGCAAATTTTTTAGCAAGCAGGCAGTTTGAAATATCTGTATTCCACCATTTGGGCTTATCATTATGGCCTGGACGCCGTATTTTCGATGGTATGCAGTCTTGCACTGCTTTTAGGTAAGTGGTTTCGAATAACTTCCAAGATGTATTTATGTCGTTATTGTTAATTAAAAAGCTCCAGTCAGTTTCTTTAAACATAGCTCTAAGTTTATGGAAGTTTGCTTTCTTGAAATTAGGGACTTTTTCGATGCTACTATTTGGTTCGTTACTAGTAAACTTTAAAGTGAAAGTTATCGTACGATGGTCGCTGTTACTGAATTCATCACCAACATTCAAATTCTCTATCAATTCTTCTTTTGTTGCAAGTACAATGTCAAGAACGTTATTACCATGGGTCGGCGTTCGAACAAATTGATAAAGCGAACTCTCTTGCAAGTTCGTATACAAGTCATGTCCGGAGTGTGAAGTAAGAGTATCGCCCCACTTGGTCACAGGTAAATTAAAGTCACGAAAAATTACGGTATCTTGTGAGTTACTTACATCTGCAATTTGTTCGTAAATTTCTCGGTCAGTTTGCACTGATTGACCTGGATGTCTGTATATTAACGCAAGTATTATTTTTGTACCTTTATTATTCTTTATTAGCACAAAAGATGTGTCGACATTCACAATTTGAGGTTTTGACAAGAGGGTAGGGTTAAGACTTTCTTTGATATAAAGTAAAACGCCATCTCCATTTCGATTTATTCGACTTTTCTCAAACATTACATAACCGGGAAGTGAATACTCTGCTAAAAAGTCTCTATCTTCTGTATTGAGCCAAGATTCTGTTATGCCAATCACATCATAATTTTCTGTATACACTAGCTCCTCTAAATCTGAAAATTTATTGCGTATGCTACGAGCGTTTGCATAGAAAACCTTTAAATTCGTTATTTTAGAACTCTCGGAACGCTCTTTAATAATATTTTTGGTTCTTGTTGGATCTACATTTATGTTCATGGCTGTCCTCGGTCCTCGCGGTCTTCGGTCATTATCGCTGGTGGTCCTCGGTTGCCTATGTTTTTTGCTTGGCGTTGGATGATTTATGTCACTGCTGCTTCTTCTCGGATGGCATTTTTTGATCCATGGCTGCGGACTGCTTCGTGTAGGAGACGACCCATGCGTGCTGAACCCACAGGGTTTAGATGAGTGCCATCCTTGCGGAACAGAGTAGGCTGGTTGTAGAAGTTGTCTCAGAGGTTGATGAATTCAACTTCTTCCCTCAGACACAAATATTTTAGTCGGCTATTTGTGCTGAAGGCCTTGTCGTAGAATTTGTCAGGTGCGTCGATCTTGGGGAGAATGCCTGAGATGATGATATTCCTTGACTTGTTTTTGTAGTGTTGGATCATCTTGCGATATTTCTCCATCAACTCTTCGGATCTGGTGCGCATGACGTCATTTGAACCAGCATGGATGACAAAAAGGGTATTTTCATTTGCATCCGTGTGTGTGTGTGTGTGTGTGTGTGTGTGTGTGTGTGTGTGTGTGTGTGTGTGTGTGTGTGTGTGTGTGTGTGTGTGTGTGTGTGTGTGTGTGTGTGTGTGTGTGTGTGTGTGTGTGTGTGTGTGTGTGTGTGTGTGTGTGTGTGTGTGTGTGTGTGTGTGTGTGTGTGTGTGTGTGTGTGTGTGTGTGTGTGTGTGTGTGTGTGTGTGTGAGACAGAATGGGATTGTGATTAGGTGTGTGTGTGAGTGAGAACGGACAAGATCTAAAATGCATGTTTCCCACATATATCTACAGTAGGGATACGTTGTGAATTCAAGAAGAAAAACATGATATATATATAATATAAGTTTGTCTGGTAACTTGTAGCCTACGTACTATGTGTTGTGGACTATACTGAAGGGACACAAGTTGGAAGTGTAGGCAGTCAACAATATTCAAACCCGTATCGCACAAACAATGTTAGCTGCATATTTGATAGAAATTTGGGATGTGCCAACAGTTACAGGATTATTCCGAGTATTTTTAGTGTTAATAGTATGTGAATATTTATTCAAATTCATTATTTATAATATTGAAAACTCCATTACACTATAAATATATAGCAATGAGCATTTGATTTCATTGCATTTTTATTTATTTTCAGATTGAGCGACTCTGGGTACAAACAATTCGTGTGACTCTGGTTTTACTCTGAGAAGTCCCACACAGAGTTCCATTGAGAGAAACATGGACCAGTTGTGAGGTACTTTGGTAGTGCTTTACTATTGTATACTTAACCCGGGAACGGCGAGGGGGGGGTAATGAACTAGCTCCCCATGGGCGAGCATATGGGCTCCATTCAGGCCTATAATAAGTCATTTTACGATAAATATCGTTATTACCTATTCATATGAGCCTATTTTACCTTCACTATGAAGATAGTAACCTGTAACAACAATCAAACCAGTGAAAATAAAAATTTTCTGGTCAAAATTGTGAATATAGATGGACCAGCACATTCATGAATTTTGGAGAAAATTGAGGCAACCCCTCCCTCTACGAGGCCTCAAGCCACACTGAGCCTACTCATACACACACTCGCTTGTGTAACACACCTGCTAGGCACGTAAGCACATCCCCCACACAGTTTGCTAATGTTAGCACAAAAATATACCAACAAATTAGGGGATAACAGGGAAAATAGGTGATAATTGAAGGGGGAGGGGAAAGGGAGGAAGGAGGGGATGTGGAGGAGTGATATGAGATATAGGAAAAACAAAAAATTTTTTTTTTTTAGTGCTGTTTAAATGGTATTTTTAGGCCTCCCTCTTGAGAGCTTTGCCGCCGTCACCCAGTAAAACCTCTTAAGAGCTTTGCCGCCGTTTACGGGGTAAGATGACTTAGTTTTGTGGGATTAGATATTTGGGGTGTTGTAAGCCAGAGTCACATAAAGGGGAGGTATTTAATATGTTCTCCAGTCTTCCAGCAAGCTTAATCAAAATACCCCAAAGACCCCCTTCGAGATAAACTTGTAAATTTTTCGGTAGAACAATTTCCCGGCCGAAAGCTGGTTCCTCCGAAGTTACAGGATCGCTATCCCTCGCCAGGAAAAAATCGACAGTTAAATGGCACAACAGATTATAAAATTGACAGAAATGGGGCGAAAGATCTTAAAATTACTAAGCTAATGGGGCGAGCATCTTAAATATTCAAAAGTAATATGGCAAAATATGAGGGAAAAGGGGGTCCAGAAAAAACTTAAGTGAAAATCTCCCCTAAATTCAAACATACATCAACATGCCTTTGTGTCTGGTTACTATGGTAACAAACTATACACACAACCACAGTCACCCCAATACCATACTAATATTAACCCGTACAGCCCCAGCGACGCGTCTGACGCATCGGCGATGTATGTAACGCACAGCCCCAGCGACGCGCCTGACGCGTCACCCTAATTGCGCCGACCGTAACCTCAGGTGTAGCCACTCAAGAGGGCTCAGATTTGTATGGGAACTGTGTACGTATCCCACGCAACCGTGCCGATGGTTGAAAACTCTCAAAGTCCACGTGCGTGCGCGTGAGCGCGCAATAACCTGTTTTTTGGGGGTAATTGCCTTCAATTTTTTACTCTTGTAAAATACGTTTTCGGGGCTCTGTAGGAAATTTTTTTAAGCTTTTTGAGCGGTTCTTCGTGGTTTTTCCTTCATTCCTAACCCATTCGCTATTGTTTCTGGAATAAAACCATTTTTTGAAAACCGGCCGGGTTCTGCTGAACAAACATAACAAAACTAGCCGGGGCTCCACGGGTTAAACAAACATGTATCATCATACACAAACACTTATCATACACAAACTCCTACCAATCGGGAATAAGCCACCACAGTGACGTCCCTAGGTTGCTATAATTCCCTTTGCGATACACCAGGGGGGGAACTTGTAAAGGCTTTCTCCTCGACCTAACACCAAGACCAAGATTATAGTAAGGATGTATATGGCATTATGATAACCGGTATTCACATAGTAAATTATGCTGACATCGTGATAAGAATAAGCTTTTCCTGACATAATAAGCATACGTGATCTTCAGTGCTAAATTCGCTAAGTACACAGATCGTGCGATAAACAGAGGAGGAGCCAACAGGCTGACACTGATTGGGATTCTCGGTGGGGAGAATTTTTCCAACTTTGAATATATAGAAGCTATGTTGCAACCTCACAATTTGTTTCTAGACTTCCCAGTGCTATATTTACGTACATTTGATTTGTAAACCACTCTATTAGCCATAGAGAAGCTCATATAGATATCTACAACATTAATACACAACTAAAAAAACTAGGTAGGCGATTGTGGATTATCACATTATGTTTGTTATTATGAGGATATGAGTGAAGTGGTTTCACATTGGTTATACGATCATGTAAAGTACCCACTCCACTGAATGTAGATATGGCAGTAAAAACAGTATAATTGACACACAAGAACAATTTGTTATATAACTGTTAATTCACTATATGATAAAACTACTGCATGACTAACTTCTTTCACAATTCAGTCGTGCTTTGTTTTTCCTTGCTTATATTAACTCCTTGAGTGAGTACGAGCTTGTGTGAGTAACTGTACAATAACTTTAATTCATGATAGGCACGATAAGGAAGAACACTAGGTATGCCTAAGTAATCTTCCTAATTCATTTCCTAATCCAAGTAGAATCCTTCTCCAAACCTCCCGTAATCATAGTGCTAGCCCTGGTCCCTCAGCGTAACCAGAACAACATGAACGCTCGTGTAAATATAAGTCGGCGAATTCCCCATAGAGGGCCGCTGACGCTGATAGCCCCGAGTGTATGAGTGGAAGCGAGCCCAGATTACAGGCATTATCTCCAGGTTATGACAGGGTGTACATCTCCGGGTTATGATGGGTCGCGTGTCTCCATCATTACCATCATCATATTCCGTGTCTTGATCGCCGTTACATAACCTCGATGATGAAGGAGCAAGGCGGTGCGAGTTAGGTGTTAAGAAATTATCGGTTGGAAGTGGGTTTTATTGGAGGGTGGGAAGGGAGTGTTTGGGTAAAGTGATATCAAATTGTAGTTTAGGATAGATTCAGGATCTTGGAGGGAGAAGGAGGAAGTGTTGGGTTAGGTGCTATCAAATTGTGGTCTGTGTACGGTTTATTGGAGAGCGGGAATGGCAGTGTTGGGATACGTGGTATAAAATTGTAGTTTAGGTTAGAAGCGAGATCTTGAGGATAGAAAGTGAGTGTTAATTAAGGTGTCATCAAATTACAACTCGGGTGCGGGTTAATGGTTAGGGAGTGGATGCGTTGTGTTGAGGGATATCGAATTGTGCTTTGATAGGAGTTAGGGATCTTTTATGGTGATGAATTGGAAGAGATAGTTAAGGTGAGAGAGATGTTATTAATTTGTAGGGTAGGTGCAGGATATTGGAAGGTGTAACGGTTGAATGTACAGGCTCTCAGCCTATGCCCGGGAGGGAGTAGTTGGAATATAGATTTTTTTTTTTTTTTTTTTATATATACAGTATACAGTATATATATATATATATATATATATACGGTATATATATATATATATATATATATGTATATATGTATATATATATATATATATATATATATATATATATATATATATATATAGATAACTTATCTAGATACTGGTAACTGTGAGTCTGAGAGGGTTAATAGGACACATACAGATTATTAGGGGTTGGAAGATATTCTTGAGTTAATGGCTATGAAATTGTGGCCTATATG
The DNA here is from genome assembly GCA_032716605.1 of Paralithodes platypus. Classification (NCBI taxonomy): domain Eukaryota; kingdom Metazoa; phylum Arthropoda; class Malacostraca; order Decapoda; family Lithodidae; genus Paralithodes; species Paralithodes platypus. The sequence continues at coordinate 37,028,669 of CM064492.1, read as the reverse complement.
CAGATCATTGTGGCCTATATGCAGATCATTGTGGCCTATATGCAGATCATTGTGGCCTATATGCAGATCATTGTGGCCTATATGCAGATCATTGTGGCCTATATGCAGATCATTGTGGCCTATATGCAGATCATTGTGGCCTATATGCAGATCATTTTGAGTAGAGGAATGTGAAGTGGTTGGGACTGTAAGGGTGTTATTAATTTGTAATTTTGGTAGGGGTTGTTGGAGGATGGGTGAATGCTATAAGGTATCTATCTATACATACTGTACAAGAGGGTGGTGTCAACTTAATCTATGGACACTATATTGTTTCTACCTACCGCTTTATGCTTTTAATTTCGGCTAAATTATCTTAAATTACTGACTTGTGGGTAGAGTCTTACTACTGGGCGGGTAACCCTAACATTTCCAGTTCAGATCCCAATGTGCTAAGGCAAGATATTATTGCGATGCAATATTTACAGTATTTAGTTTCAATACATTATTACAAAACCCACTAACGCACCGTAAGAAATACCTTTGTTGTATCCAATACATTAGCATTGTGTGAATATTCCCATATTCAAAATATGCTATGGGCGCGAAAGAGCATGAAGTCCGGGTTTACAAGTCAACATGGCAACACAATGGTGGAAAGGTTGGATAAGTAAAAACTCAAGGAGTTAAACTAAGAGGCAGACGAGGCACCACGCCGCTACTCTGGGATGTATCAGTTGACCCGGATACAAAACTTTATTAGAGTATGTTCTCTATTTATACCTCTATTTATTTCGCTTCTCATCAATCTATATCTATCAGAGCATTTATGTCCCCGGGTGCCATAGTGTGTCTGTATCCCGGGATCCCCTATGTCAGTACTCTATTATATAAAGGTACTCTAGTGAGTGTTAACCGTTAGATGATTATGACGCATTTTGATAGTTGATGCTAACGATTTTATGCAATTCAGGAAGGATCTGTGGGAATTATCTCAATTAACCCTCCGACTTCGACACACCATTCCTAATCTAAATATATTCGTCTAAAAATAGCCAGAAAACAGGAAATAAATGCGTCAATCGGATCTTCTAAGGGTTAACATGTTTGAGGTTTGAGGATAGATAATATACAGTAATTGTGGCTAAGACGTGACATGTTAATAGTGGAAGATTCTTAGGTGAGGTATATCCAATAGTAGTTTATGTACAGTCACGCTCAATAAATCATGTTATATCTCCGAATTGTCAACTTTAATTATCTGTATTAAAACAATATGTCCATAACACACACCAACAATAAGTCCATAACACAGACCAACAATAAGTCCATAACACACACCAACAATAAGTCCAGAACACACACCAACAATAAGTCCATAACACACACCAACAATAAGTCCATAACACACATGCTATTCCTCCCTCTCCGCCCTCCTCTCTCTTACTTATGCCTAATATCCTAATCTCTTCTAAAGATGTACTTTCTACCCTCTCTGGGCTTAACACTAATAAGGCGTACGGTCCGGACGGTGTTCCTCCTGTTGTTCTCAAAAACTGTGCTTCCGTGCTGACTCCCTGCCTAGGCAAACTCTTTCGTCTCTGTCTATCCTCTAACGTCTTCCCTTCATGCTGGAAGTTTGCTCACATTCAACCTGTCCCAAAGAAGGGTGACCGCTCTCAACCCTCCAACTATCGTCCAATTGCTCTTATCTCTTGTCTTTCTAAAGTTTTTGAAACTATTCTTGCTTCCAAATTTCTTAAGCATTTCTCTTCTCATAATCTGCTCTCAGATCGCCAGTATGGCTTCCTTAAGGGTCGCTCTACTGGTGATCTTCTTTCATATCTTACTAACTCTTGGTCATCCTCCTTTCGGGACTTCGGTGAGACTTTTTCTATTGCACTAGACATATCGAAAGCCTTCGATAGAGTCTGGCATAAATCTTTAATTTCTAAACTACCCTCCTTCGGTTTCTATCCCTCCATCTGTGCCTTTGTCTCTAATTTCCTTTCCGGCCGTTCCATAGCCGCGGTTGTGGACGGCCATTGTTCACTTCCTCACTCTATAAACTCCGGTGTTCCTCAGGGCTCTGTCCTATCTCCTATTCTCTTTCTAATTTTAATAAATGATCTCCTTAACTGTACCTTAATTCCCATCCATTCATACGCAGACGACTCAACCTTGCACTACTCCATTAGTTTTTCAGAACGCCCCAGCCAGCAATCCCTCAACGACAAACGTAATGAAGCCATAGAACTCTTAAATTCTGATCTAAATACTATTTCTAATTGGGGCAGAGAAAACCTTGTTAACTTTAATGCTTCCAAAACCCAATTTCTCCATCTATCTACCCGTCAGGATCTCCCAGCGGACTATGCCTTATTCTTCAACAATACAAAAATCAACCCTTCATCTTCTCTCAATATTCTTGGTGTCTCTTTTTCTTCTGCTCTCATTTGGAAGGACCATATTACCAGTCTTGCTAAGGCAGCCTCCCAGAAGCTGGGTGTGCTCAACCGCCTTAGGGGGTTCTTTTCCCCTGTACAGCTTCTTGCTCTGTACAGGGGCATAGTGCGCCCTTGTATTGAGTATTGTTCACATGTGTGGGGAGGTTCCTCTCACACTGCTCTCCTAGACAAAGTTGAAAGGAAGGCCTTTCGTATCATTAACTCCCGTCCACCCACCAACTCTCTGCAATCTCTCTCTCTCCGCCGCAATGTTGCATCTCTCTCGCTATTCTATCGCTACTATAATAATCAGTGTTCCTCAGAGCTATCCCAGTGCATACCACCTCCTTTACGTAGGGCACGTGGTACCCGTCTTGCAACTCAATCCCACCCCTACTCTGTGCAACTCTCCAACCCAAGAGTGAAACGTTACTCTCAAACTTTCTTCTACTCAACAGCTGAGCTCTGGAACTCTCTCCCAGAATCAGTCTTTCCCTCTTCCTATGACTTAAATTGCTTCAAACTCCGTGTGTCCAGGCATTTTGGCTCGAACGTCCCTTGATTTTGGCCCTGTCACTCTTTCAACTATGGGGGAGGCACTCGCTATAGGCAGTTATGCCTTTTGCCTCCCTCAATCACATAGAAAAAAAAAAAAAAAAAAAAAAAAAAAACACACCAACAATAAGTCCATAACACAGACCAACAATAAGTCCATAACACAGACCAACAATAAGTCCACACAGACCAACAATAAGTCCATAACACAGACCAACAATAAGTCCATAACACAGACCAACAATAAGTCCATAACACAGACCAACAATAAGTCCATAACACACACCAACAATAAGTCCATAACACACACCAACAATAAGTCCATAACACACACCAACAATAAGTCCATAACACACACCAACAATAAGTCCATAACACACACCAACAATAAGTCCATAACACACACCAACAATAAGTCCATAACACACACCAACAATAAGTCCATAACACACACCAACAATAAGTCCATAACACACACCAACAATAAGTCCATAACACACACCAACAATAAGTCCATAACACACACCAACAATAAGTCCATAACACACACCAACAATAAGTCCATAACACACACCAACAATAAGTCCATAACACACACCAACAATAAGTCCATAACACACACCAACAATAAGTCCATAACACACACCAACAATAAGTCCATAACACACACCAACAATAAGTCCATAACACACACCAACAATAAGTCCATAACACACACCAACAATAAGTCCATAACACACACCAACAATAAGTCCATAACACACACCAACAATAAGTCCATAACACACACCAACAATAAGTCCATAACACACACCAACAATAAGTCCATAACACACACCAACAATAAGTCCATAACACAGACCAACAATAAGTCCATAACACACACCAACAATAAGTCCATAACACACACCAACAATAAGTCCATAACACACACCAACAATAAATCCATAACACATACCAACAATAAGTCCATAACACACACCAACAAAATGTGTATATCCAAGTTTTGTCCAGTTAGGTTAGTAGTATTATATTTTCATTGCAAGGGCAAATTAAGTTGAGATTTTGAGTGACTTATGACTTTTGAGCGTGACTGCCCGGGCTGTTGGTGGTTGAGGGAGCATTATATGAGGTGGAGATTGGGAACTATTGTATAGTCTATTCATTTTAATTAGGTAAAACAAATTGACCACTAACGTCTATCATGTAAAAACGACTGGAGTAATTGAAGTAATATGTCTACCATTTGGGAAGAGTCAACCAGGGAATAGGTGTGACAAATTACAGCCCATTTGCTCTAGCCCTCTTTGAATTACAGAGGTTATGGTTCACGATTTCTGGTCAACCTCTAATGGATGAACTATAGGGTGTGAAACGTTGTTGAAATGTGTATTATTAACCAACATAATATACTGCATAATGCTTGATGCTGGCACAAACACTCAAACCAGCATTTAATTAAAAACTGACTGAAAAACTCCTATTTCAATTATCTGACTTTGAAGTACCTTGTCTAATAGTGGTAACATCGGTTGATATTACCTACAATAGAAAAGAGTAATAACTATTAACATTGAACAGATTATTTGAGGATACTTGTTATGATCATTGATCATGAAAGTCTGCCTACGCTGAAAACAAAAAATGTCTAATAGTATTATGAGTAAGAAAAAGGTAATAAAGCAAGTTTAAAATTATTAAGACATAATATGAAACATCGTTCACTGGCATATACTGTTATAATAATATCAATCATACATGTCTGATATTTTGTATTAATGTAGCTTCCCCAGTCATTAACTTCAATGAAGGGTAGAACATGCTCTTTCTCTCAGTGAAATCATGTGGTGTGTGAATTGAAATGAATTGAATTAAGTTTATTTTGCTCAGACATTTACAAAAAGTATGGAGCACAGCCCCTTACATGCTACACATGTACAATATGCCTTTGCTAACTAAATTAGCGAAGACGTAAGTACACGGATACATCTTAAACAAACCATATAAAATGTCCTATGACTTGATCTATCTATACATAATATTAAACGTTCTTTTGAGAAAAAGTTACCGATTCTTCATACATTTTAAGTTAGTATTATTCATTAACAGTATATATTTATACTGTGTTGGGTTATGCCTGTAATAATGAGAAATATATCTATTCCTTAACTGTACAATATCCTTATTTTGACAAATAAACAACAAATTATATTCGTCCCCCACCACATTCTCATTACATTTAGTACATACCCTGTCTTCTCTATCAATATTTCTGTGTTTGTGTGTAAAGTCATTCCGGCTGTCAACCAAAGGGGCTGCAAACCATAGCGAGAGCGCGTTCCAATATGGCCAGGTCGATCCAACTCGACCACGTAATCATGAAGATTGGAGGACAAATGGGACAAATACCGTCTAGCTCATTTTTCTGTTACCCAGACGATCACGATATTATATCTTAACCCAACCTAACCCGAGGGTGGAGTCATACTACTGAGCTGGTAACCCTAAAGTTTCCAGTTCAGATCCTAATATGTTATCTTTTAAGGCTGTATTTTTTTTCAATACCTTACTACAAAGCCCACTAACACACCATAAGAAATACCTTTGTTGTATGCAATACATTAGCATTGAATGAATATTCCCATATTCAAAATATGCAATGGGTGACGGTACCTACAGTAGTGAGTGAGAAGCTCAATAAATGAGCATGAATTCCGGGTTTACAAGCCAACATGGCAAGACAATGGTGGAAAGGTTGGATAAGTAGAAACTCAAGGAGTTAAACTAACTAAGAGGCAGACGAGGCACCACGCCGCTACTCTGGGATGTCTCAGTGTGTTGATCCGGATACAAAACTGGTCATCTGACTTGTCATCCTATACTGAACAATAGAGTCTAAAGGCCAATATCTAAAGGGAGAGGTGAAACATAAACAATAATAATATTCTTATCGCTAGGTTAAGTTAGGTAAGGCAGGGTTAGGTCGAGTCAATTCGGACAAAAAGTAGCACGAGTGTGTCAAACCCTTCCAAGCTTCGGTAATATGTATCCCGGACGCATCACAATGGTGAACGTGGCCCCTTTGGTTCGAGGCCGGAATGACATGGAACCTGGGTAAGCGGCATCCTCATGACAGTGATAGACGAGATCCATCAGTCCAGAAAATCACCGCCTACCTTAGAACAAACTCCTACCATTTCCACCCTCTCTTTATCTCCCCCACCCCCTTATCTCTCTCTCTCTCTTTCTCTCATCGTTCCTTTATTCTCTCCAGTTTTCTGTCCGTGTATTCCTTCGTATATCTTATTATTCCTCTACAGTATATGTAGCTTTTGCATTTCGCTTCTACAGCCTTAAACCATGCATGCACCACTCCTCCCTCTTTTCCTCCATCCCACCAACACTTTTCACTCCTTCTTCTCCACCTCTCCTTTATTCCTTTACGCTACCACCTTCTCTCCACCATTATGTATCTCCAACTCTTCCTCTTTCCTTCCATCTATCGCTCTTTCCTCCACCTTTCCGTACCCCAACACCCGTTCTTTCCACCTCTCCTTCCTTCCCTCCACCACTCCCTTATCCCCCACACCTCTTCCACCACTTCCTCAACCTCCATCATCCCTTCTCTTTTTACATATCCCCCTCTTACTCCATCTCCTAATTCCCATGCCTTTAAACACCGTCCAAGGCCCAGAATTTAACGTGAACATATAGTCGCCTTCTACCTCAACCAACATGCCTTCATCTCTTCTTTCTTCCCGCTTTCCTTCCTTCACTCCTTCCTTATCCCCTGTATATCTACCTCCTTCCTCTCCTCCACTTATCCCCATACCTTCCTTCCACTATTCCCTCATTGCTTCCCTGCCTCCATCTCCCTATCATCCTTCCCTCAGCGACTCTCACCTTCCTTCTGTCCACCTCTTCCTCTATCTCTCTCCCATTCTTGCCTCTGTGATTCTCACATTCCTCCCTTCCACCACTCCCCCAACCTTCCTTCTCCTCCTCCTCCCTTCCCTCCCTCCTTCCCAGGCCTGTAATCATCGCCTACAAACAACACCGTCCAGGGCCCGGTAGTTATGGGGCTTATTGATGAATTTAACGACCGCTCCACCCAGCCCACAATTAAACCAAACCTTGGCGGAGAGAGAGAGTGAGAATGTGTGTGTGTGTGTGTGTGGGTGTGGGTGTGGGTGGGGGTGGGGGTGTGTGTGGGTGTGGGGGTGGGTGGTGTGTGTGGGTGGTGTGTGTGTTTAACCTTAAAAAGAACAATCAGATATGTAGTTCATAGACGAAAATGTATACAGTATAACTACGAACACAAATACAATCGGTAGAATTTGAGTAAGTATCACGTGGAATGGAGCTCCTTATAATACTAGGGTAGGATTACTTAGCACCGAGACGCTAACTTTCGGATTTGACCATATGCCATTGGTATTGATTCTTGGGATCAGATACCTGGACAATTAAAACATGTAGTTTATATTGCCAGTACTGATATACGAGATTATCTAAAGTAGGAGTCACGTAAGTAATTGCATTGCACCGTATTGTAGTGGGCAACATGTTTTGGAGCCTCCTATCTGGTACTGTACGCCTTAATGATATACTGGTATACATTTGTTGGATTTAGGCTATCCATAGTTGATTGACTCTTAAAGGCGAAGTTTTGTATATGTGTGTTCATCTATTTATAGATTTGATATTTACTTTAGTTTCCTCACAACACCTCCAGCAAGCTTTAAAAAAATACTACCAAGACCCCCCTTCGAGATAAATGTGTACATTATTCGGTAGAAAAATGTACCGCCCGAAGGCCGCTTGCTCCTAAACTACAGGCTCGCTATCGCTCGCTAGGAAATAATCGACACCTAAAGGGAACGAAAGATCTTATATTTGACAGAAATGGGGCGAATGGTTCTAAAAGTGCCAAACTAATGGGGTTAACGTCTTAAAATCTGAAAACAAACGAGGCTAATCATGAGGGAGAAGAGGGTTCCGAAAAAAAACTCTGACCGGAAACTCTCCCCTTAAAGATAACTAACTATAAGATGCAATGCCTTGTCATGTTGTAAAAGAAATATCTTAGAATTATTTACTTGGTTGCATTTCTTGTGTGACTCCGATATTGTAATTGTGTTTGCATTTACTGCTAAAATGTTCGGGTGATCCATAATGTACAAATCGGTTCCCATTACAAACAGTAAATCTCAACCTGTGCCAATTAAATTAAGGATGGGCATATTTATTTGCTAATTTATGTATATTTTTATTATATTTATGTGTGTCCTCCCTCCATCAAACTTTAAAAAATACCCCCCCAAGACCCTCCTACAAGAAAAATGTGTACATTTGTCGGTAGATAAATGTCCAAGTTACAGGCTCGTAATCACTCGCCCAGAAAAGAATTGTCATGGGTTGAGTCTTATTACCGCCAAAGTAATGGGGTGAAAGGCTTAAAATCTCCAAACCGGGGTGATCGATAAAGCTCCCCCTCTGACCAAAGAGGGTTAAGTTGGCGCTGGGTGAGAGCTACTGACTAAAATGATCTGCTGGTGTGTTCGGTCACTGTAAAATGCCATGACACATGATTAAAGTAACACAACTATAGTATAATCTATATATAACATTAGAGGTGTGTAATATAGAACACATAATATACCACAACTATAAGCTATATAATTATACAGTATATATTTGTTTTTCTATGTGAGTATAGGGTGACAAAATGCAGAACTGCCTGTAGCAAGTACCTCCCCAAGAGTTGAAAGAAAGACAGGGCCAAAATCAAGGGAAAGACTGATTCTGGGAGAGAGTTAATCTCGGGTTCATCTCTAGGAGTGTGATTAACACAACTGCTGATGTTATTTTAAAATTTTAATTGTCATTAGTGTGAGAATTCGATAGTAAACAAAGCGGAATCTACCTATAAACTCACAAGAGTTACCTTACTTTTATTGGTTGATAGGGATAGATAGCTCAATGATAGTGGTAGGAATAGATGGAAGATATAGTGGCCACTAAGAAATAAGAATTAGGATGACTTAGCAGGAAACAGGTGGTTGTATTGGAGCGGCTAGAAGGAGATATTGATGAGGTCGTAGCGAAAGCGATTCTGATTTGTCTTGAAGCGAGGGACTCTCAGGTTCCCGAATATGACGCATGCGCAGTTATCTTATCTACCAATGCGTCATTTAACTAACTACAAGATATACCAGATTTATTAAAATAACAACCCTTATAATAATGGATAATAAACCCATAAAGACTTAATACTAAATAGTATATATCTTTTATATAGATATATAACTCAGCCTAATACTGGCGCCTAATTTGAACTTCTAGTATGTTTACTTAACCTAAACTGTCGAGTTACTTACGAGTCTCGACACATTCCCACCACCAATATATACATTATCTACAATAATCCCGCAGCGATGTTAGATCTCCAAAGCTGTGAAGAGCTAACAGCGGCTCGGCGAAGAGGTAATCTTCCAACAGGATCGTTACTGGCGGATGGTCCAGCGACCGCTGGTGACATAGGGGTGGAGTCGTGAGAGCTAACACCATCACCAGTGACCGCCGGTCGAGGGATCGAAATGCTTTCGATTTCCTGTTCCAATGGATACAACTTGACGATGGGTCGAGTGGTCAGGCCAGTCTTTGTTCTAATCTGAACCACTCTAACCAGATCATCTCGTCCGGGATAGAGTCTAACTACCCTACCAAGTTTCCAAAGGACACGAGGTCCCTCGTCATGTATAAGCACAATGTAATTTATCCTTGGCCATACACTGCTTGATGAGCCTCTTTTAGTCTTATAGGCTTCTCGTAGTGATGCCAAGTATTCACTAGACCAACGCCTCCATAGGTCCCGGATCAATTTATTGATGTAATTGTACCTGCTGTGTGTCGCTGCTTTACTATTGTAACTAGGATCCTGCAGCTCATCTAGCTGAATTAGGTCCTTTGGGAAGTCATGAAGTCCACGACCTTTAACCAGCATGGATGGAGTAATAGGGCAAGGGTCCTCCAGATCACCCGAGACATATGTTAAAGGGCGATCATTCACGGTAGCCTCCAGCTCCAATAGGACAGTAGTTAGTTCCTCGAAGGAGACTAGAGCACGACCTAGTACCCTTTTAAGCCCAGCCTTCACAATACCTATGGCTCTCTCCCAAATAGCCCCGAACCAAGGCGCTCGTGCTGGGATAAAACGCCATTCACATCGGATTTCGGCAAGATGAGCCTGAAGACTGGGATCGCTTTGGATGTCTTCCAAGTGTCTGGAAGCTCCCACAAATGTAGCAGCATTGTCGCTTAACATTATCTGCGGAAATCCCTGCCTACTACAAAATCTCCGGAACGCATGGATAAAGCTGTCACAGGTCATATTGCTAACTACTTCAATGTGGATAGCTCTTGTAGTAGCGCACGTAAATAAAAGCATATAAGCCTTGTTGTTGTGTGAGCCCCCGACAGGAATTGCTCCTGTATAATCAACCCCCGTGACCTCGAAGGGATCTCTAGGAGTAGTCCTGATGTCTGGTAGAGGAGGTACTCTAACTTTCGCGGAAGTGTTACCCTGTATTTTACGACAGGTTATACACTTACTGGTCACTTGTTTACCGCTTGTCTTATTTTAGGAATCCACCACCTTTGCCGTATATATGCGACCACGTGATTAACTCCATTGATCAGCATGGTACTGAAAGGATGTTTGGAAGGCAGTAGTATCGGATATTTCATTGAATCCGGAAGAGCTGCTAACTTCAATCTACCTTCACATACAATTAATCCTCCTTTCATGACAAGTCCTAATTGGTTTACCAAATTATTGCGAGTACCCTTGTCACCAGACATCATCTCATACTCCTTTTGGACGCATTCCTGCTGGCATCTTTGAGCTATAATCTTTTCTGCTACTTTTAGCTCCTTTATGCTGAGGAGGGCATTGTCTGTGGGAGATGTCCCTTTAATTTTTGCCTTCAAATTATTCTTGTATCGAATAGTCCATGCAACTATCCGAATTAATTTATCATAACTGCCATATTTTTCCCAGTTCCATAACTATGTGTCTTGTTTATCATTGGTCCCAATGACTTGGCTAGTTACCTTGGGCATTGGGTCATCTGGTATTACATCTTCTGGCCACTCGTCTTTGTTTCGGAGCCAATGGGCCCCTCCCACCAAAACGCAGAAGATTTCAGATGTTTTGCCGAAACACCTCTAGAGAGTAAGTCACTAGGGTTTTCTTTAGAGGACACATACCGGAAGTCTACAGTCGGAAGAAGGGATTTTATTTTGTCAACTCGATTTGCGACATATACTGGAGGCTTCTTCATACTACGCAACCAATGCAATGTAACCTGGCTGTCGCACCATAATACAATTTTGTTGACTTTTACAATTTTATGATAGGCTTCCTCCACAAATTTGATTAATCTGGCAGCTAGCAAAGCAGCAGTTAGCTCTAGGCTTGGTATTGTTATGGATCTTATGGGAGCGACCTTTGCTTTAGCGATGACCAGACAGCTATGATCCGGGCTCACAAAATATATTGCAGTGCCATAGGCGACACCACTTGCATCGCTAAACGCATGAAGTTCCACCGAAACAACATATACCGTTCTCCGAGGATAAGTAAAGTCACAGCAGAGGTGCAGGTCCTTGGTAACTGTAGACCATTCGGTAGCGCAGTCGTCAGGTAGCGGATCGTCCCAATCTAGTTTCAGTCTCCATAATTGCTGTAAGAAAATTCTGGACCTTATTGTAACGGGCAGTAGTACACCGAGTGGATCGAACAGTTGTGCCACCACTCTTAAGCACTCTCTCTTTGTTGCCTTATTGGTCTCTGGGAGACTAGCGTTGAACGTCAACAGATCAGAGTCAGGTAACCATAAGAGTCCTAATGTCTTCACTCGCTCTTGATTCTTGGCAGCAACACCACCCAATTGTAGGAGGTCACGCAGTTGAGACTATTGGTAGCCCATTCTCTGAGATATAAATGTGCTTGAGACATTATTCTTTGGGCATCCCAGTAACACTGAAGGACAGTCTCTTCATCACTGCCTGTACCCTGGAGATTGTCAATGTACAAACCTTCCTTAATAGCCTCCACAACTCCGGGATCCTCTTTAATAATGGAAAGATGTTTTAAGATCGTGGCATTAAGAAGAAACTGTGAGCAAGTCGCCCCGAACAACACTACCTTAAATCGGTAGCAAAGTAAGGGTGAAGATAAATCCAAGGGATCCTTTGGCCACAGAAATCGGGTGTAGTCACGATCTTCTTCATGAAGTCTCAACATGAGAAAGGCCTTCTCGATGTCACTTATCCAGGCATATTTGTGTATCCTGAATTGCAGCAATATTTTTGCTAGATCTGGCACCAGTGATGGCCCTGTGTAAAGGCAGTCATTGAGACTTGGTCTGCCTTTGCCAATACTAGCGGAACAGTCGTACACAATACGAACGGGCGTCGTTGTGCTATTCTTGGTGACCCCGTGATGTGCCAAATAATGACTGTTTTCAGTAACACCGAAAGGAACCTCTTCAATAAAATCACGATGAAGTTGATCTTGGATAACGTTGGTGTAGTGACTACAATAGACAGGTTCTTGCTTGAAACGCTTCTGCAGACCCCTTAGGCGACCCGCTGCTAAACCATAATTAGAAGGCAGCTTCTCTTTATATTGGTTCCATGGCAGTCTGACTTCATATTGCTAATTCTGTGCAAAGTATGTTACTGTCTCCTTGTATATGTCCAACGCAGTCATGTTTTCCTTTGAATCTTCGTTTGGAGAAATTCCTAGATGATCCAGTTCCCACATACATTTTAATTCATTATGACATGAATTACTTGATGCCGTGGATATATATTGATCCATCGGGGTGACCGCAACTTTCAAAATTGTAACTACCTCTACTTGGGCGCTAGACTTGTCGCTACGGCAGGAGCCACTTAGTGCATAACCAAATTTAGTGGGCAAGAGAATTATGTCACCCTCTTTCTTGTACCCTGGCCGCACTAAGTCATAATAATAATCGGCACCAACCAACAAGTCCAGTCGAGATGTCTGTGCCATTAGAGGATCAGCTAATTTGTAACCTTTGTTTCGCAAGACTCTCATGTCTGCTTCAAGGCATTCTGATCCTTTGTGATCTGGGAGAGTTTTTACCACCACTGCTTGTAGAGGATAGTTTCTGCCCCGGAACTTGTATTGGAAGGACACTACTGGGTACTTTCTGCTCTCACATGCTCCAGTAAACCCTCGCAACTCTAGCTCTTCATCGCCCACTTTTATATAATGGATCGAGTCTAGAGAGAAATTTAAAATGAAGGTGCGCTGTGAGTACTGATCCAGCAGTGTTCTCATCTTGACTGTTCCTCTTGATTCCTTAACTGTTGGCAGCATAACAGTGGGGAGGATAATACTAGTCTTCTTTGACGACACAGACATCGTGATAGTTTGCGTCTTGGTCTTTGTTACCTGTTGAGGTTTTGGCTCCTTCTTTGCACCGTCCCATTGAGATCTGGACTGACAGAGGATATGGTAGTGTCTGTTTTGACAGAACTTGCAGCTGCGGATGTCAGGGTTCACACAACCATTGCTCCCATGGGTTGAAGATAAGCACCCGGTGCAAAGGTCGAGTTGCTTTGCGCGTTTTACTTTCAGAGCACTGGTTTTGAATTTGATACACTTAAACCATGCATGTGACCCTTCGCACAACTTGCAACCCTTCCTTCGCACTGAGGCCTCCTGCACCGCAAAGGATGCTGAAGCAACTAGTATGTGTGGCATAGTCCGTTCTGCTACACTTTCCATGTTAAACACTTCTGTCTGGTAAGCCTGGACAAACCTTTCTAGGTCCAGACCTTCTTCACCTAAAGTTCTCTTTAATGTTTCCTTTAGTGGGGATGGCAATTTATTCATGAGAATTACAACACTAGCTTCATGAAGGGTAATTTGTAGGGTCTCTATTGACCTCAGTGTTCTTTCAAAACTAGCATAGAATCCCTTTAGTTCCTCAACATTGTACGAGGGAGGATGCAAAGTAGTAAGGTTAGCTATATGTGCCACCTTAATTCTATCCCAGTGCCCATAGGTTATCTGTAGAAGGGCAACCGCTGTTTGGTAGCTGGCTCCCTCTATTACGAAACCTTCAATGAGTTGTTTTGCCTCGCCATTCAGTTGACCTCTTAAGTAGGTGAATTTGTGGATGTCACTGAGCTCCGCATTGCTGTGGACACTACAGTGGAACATATCCCAGACTCCCAACCATAGAGTGGGATCACTGTCAAACACAGGAAGGGTTATTTTCGGCAATCTTATACCGGCATTTCTGTTGACTGCAGCACGATTTGGCTCCTTGTGTTTTAGCTTACCTATGAGGAGGATGAAAACATTATCAAGACACTCTATATAATCCACGTCTGTTTCTATATCCGCGAAATACTCGGCGTCATCTTCATAGAGCGTTTCAATTTCGCGGCGACTTAAATTTAAATCTTCGAGCTGTCTTAATACCGAAGCTAATTTAGCCTCAATCGCATCATTATCTGCATTAACAAAAAATGTAGTAATATCTTTGGTGATCCTAGTCAAACCACTCTTGATACCCCCCTTGCGTCGTTTGTACTGGGACAGTGTCAACGACATGATGGCAATACACAGGAAATAGAATAGAATAATACTATATCTTACCTATATGGACGTAAAGCGCACTCAGAAAGTTAGCTGCCGCCAATAAAGGCAAGATATAGGGAACCCCGACACAAACGTAATAATTAAACGTGCGATGTCGGGGTAGGGCAAAATAAGCGGGAAATATGACGCGGAACGCAATAATAAAAGTAAACGTTCAACGCATAAGGATCTCCACACTTAAATATAAATGGTAAACCTTATATTAAATGCGGCAATTTTGTTGGTGTAGGGCAATAATGAGGGAAATAGGCTAAGACGCAAAGCGCAATAATAAAAGTTAACGAATGCCTACCATCTCTACTCACAAAATAAAAGTAATTAATCTTACATAATATGCGGCAAAATGATGTTAAGAGTACACTAAAGGTGAGGCCAAAAGGGTGTAACAAGCCAATATAAATTGTAAACATATAATAAACTAGGCTAGCCCAAAATGTTTGTGGTAATTACCCCCTTTAAATTTAGTTAAAACCGAACAAATTCAATTTAACCCTTATAATTCTACTTTACAATAATTTACAATTATATACCTAGCCTATAGCCTACCACCTAATTATTGTTGACGTGGCTCTCCCAGGCCGCAGAAGACGCGATAGTGTCCACCCTAGCCCGCCTTGGGCAAAGTTACCACCAGGAAAAATGGGTGGTACATCGGCTGGCGGCGGCCCATATGGTCGGGTTAAATAAGCGGGACCCCGCGGAAATTAGGCCAAGACAACAAACCCCATCCCCCAAACCTACACGGGACACCAGGGAAGCGGAACTAGGGAACAGAAAGAAGGAACAGCTAGGAAATAGTAGACTATAATGAAAGCAGAAGAAAGACAAGACAAATAAAAAAAGATAGCATTAGGCAAAAGTCAGAGGTATCGAAGGACCATATTGTGAGAATTCGATAGTAAACAAAGCGGAATTTACCTATAAACTCACAAGAGTTAACTTACTTTTATTGGTTGATAGGGATAGATAGCTCAATGATAGTGGTAGGAATAGATGGAAGATAATTAGTGAGTCCCCATATGGATTATGCTGTTCAATTTTGGTGTCCTTAGTACAGAATGGACATAGATTCCTTGAAGAGCGTAAAACGTAGAATGATAACAATTATCCATAATATTATAAATCTTCCATATGAATAGAGGTTGAAGAAATTAGGCTTACATTCGTTAGAAAGACGCAGAGTTAGAGGGGATATAATAGAGGTGTTCAAGTGGGATTAATAAAAAGGGACATGAGAGATGTACTAAGCTTAGTGATAGCGAAAGAACTCGAACAAATGGTTTCAAATTAGATAAATTTCGTTTCAGAAAAGATATAGGCAAATATTGGTTTTGTAACAGAGTTGTATATAGGTGGAATAGGCTACCAAATGCTATAATGGAATCAAGAACGATAGCGAGCTTAAAGATAAAATTAGATAGGCATATGGACGAGATGGGTTGGGTGTGAGGAGGATCTACCGGGTGAAACCCAATCGGCTATCTGCAGATTCACGTTTTCTTATGTTGACCTCTGACAGTTTTGGTGAGGTCAGTCGTCATGGTGTTAGTGGGACTATAATTAGGCCTTATAATTAGGGTTGTGTGTGAGAGGGATCTGCCTATTGTGGGACAATTGCGCTTTCTGCAGACACCCATTTTCTTATGTTCTTATGTTATGTAGATGTAACTAAAAGACTGAGTGCAAGCGAAAGGACAGGGAACAAAAGGAACGTACCGCTTATCCACTTTCTACTACATGGTCACCAAAGTGGATGAGGAGGAGAGGAAGGAGGGATATGAGGTGGATAGGTCAATGTGGGCGCAGGTGTGGATGGGTGGAGGGTGGTGGGCGGACAGGTATACAATAACATAAGGTGGAGTGGAACGATAGTGCGTGTGTGTGTATGTGTAACAATAATAATAATAATATTATTAATAATCGATTTTTTCAGATTAGGAATGCATTGTGAGACTCAGAGTTAAGTGAGATAGACTTTACCCCTTTGATTCCCTGAGGGCCTTCTAATATAGCATCTATCTATCTATCTATTGCCTAACGCCATGATCCCCGAAGGGGTGGCCATGAACGAACCGCCCCCATGCACCTCTGTCCCCAGTCAGTCGACGCCCCTCCCCCCAACCAGCACCGCCTTCGTTCATATACTTACTCACTCCATCCTTCCACCTCTCCTTCGGTCTACATCTCCCTCTCTGTCCCTCCATCTCGGTCTCGCTCTCGCTCTCGCTCTAGCATAACATCGTCTAATGTTAGCCAGAATAGAGTGAAAATGCGTCCTAGAATGCCGAGTGATAAAAGGGGTTACAACGAATATTTTGCATCTAAATGACATTATTGTCCATCCAAGATGACACTTATGATACTCTGCATGTATACATAGAATGTACACATCTATTGCACGATGTTCTTCTCTCACTGCTCTCTATAATATTCCAGTCTATTATGTTCTTCAATTATTATATTTAAAATCTACTTATAACATCCAATGAAAGGATATTCTATATAATGAGCCGTATTCAAGAACAAGTTGGAAGTACTGTACACCCTATAATATAAGTCATGGTTCTTTCTGACTCCTTGAACCACTTAAATGAACCCTCGAACTATGCATGCTAGATAAATAATTAAACAGAGGATTCGATTCAGTCCGAGATAACTTCGAAAATGTAAGGTCACTATTTATGTATCAAAGCTTAAGTTGTCTATACGATACATTTAATGAACTAAATATTGATTTATGACAGAAAACTTTGTATCACCTAGTTTCTTAAAGTATGGAGTTCATCTATATTTATTTCATTCTTCAATGCATGGGAATTTACTAAGGCAAGGCTTAAGAATATGACCGACAAAGACAAGAGACACAGAGCGAGCTAGCAAATACAACAAACTTCTGGCAAATAGACGGAACTGGCCCGGATGAGCGCAAGACAGATTATCGAAGAACTATGTACAGTATATTATGAAAGTTTGTTCCAGGTAGAGTAGATAAACTAACAGAGACAGATACACAGAATGACTGAGCGAGCAAGTAAAACAAACCTCTCGCGAATGGGTGGAACGGAATGGCTCGAGACTTAAACGATAAGGGGGTAAAAGGGAACCCAAAAAGGGGCGCCCGGCTCAGCTAAAGGCCATAATTAAAAAGTAATCCAATTAAGACAGTAGGCCGGCCCCCCTACCAACAACTTGTTCACATGGAGGTAATGGTGGGGCGGACGGGGTAATTGAGGGGGAGGTGGCCGGTGCTCTTACAGGGGATAAAATACTACATGGGAGAAGAGGGTGAGGGGGGAAGGGAAGGGAGAAGTGGGGCTGTGAGAGAGGGATGGTAGTTATTGAGTTTTTTTTAATGTGATTGCATGTGTGTGTGTTGTAGCTGTGGGTTTTAGGGTGTATCTGTGTTTCAGTGTGAATGTTTCTTTGTTATTCTTATTATTATTATTAGTATTATCATTATTTTGTTTTTAATGTGAAAGTATTTGTGGAGGGATGTGAGTGGGTTGAAGTGGAATTGTGAGGGAAGTAGTGGACGCTCTTAACTTGCATAATATACTACACCTAGGGAGGGGGAAGGTTGGTATAAGGGGTATGGAAGGGAGGGAAGGAGAAGTTGTGGGATGTGTGTGAGTTGTGTCTGTGTGTTTCAGTGTGGGTAAGTATGTTTGTAGAAATAGGTAAGGTGATGTGGAGGGCTGTGGGTGTGTTCAGGTAGAACTGATGGCGTATTGGCGGACTCTTCTGCCATGGATAAAATACAATGGCTGGAAGAGATGAGAGGTGTGAGGGGGAGAGTATGGGGGAGGGTGGGAGATGGGGAGTTGGTGTTGTGATTTTTGTATGTGTGTGGGTACGTTTCAGAACATTTCTGTGTGAAATAGTGCGCGCGTGTGCGTGCATTCTCATGTCTGATATTGTATGTACGAATGTGTTGACTCTAGTTATTATGTTATATAAAAGTCTTTATTTGAATTAAAACAACAAATATATTGGTAAGTCTCTAATTTGGTTATATTAGCAATTGTCTCCTCGATCAAACAATAACACCGAATCTTAATCGTTTACATAAATTTGGTTAATGTAAGGTTTAAATACGTAAAATGATACACCCCAAAAATGTAGGCCACTATTTCCTGCAATGTGTTATATATACATATATATATATATATATATATATATATATATATATATATTTTTTTTTTTTTTTTTTTTTTTTTCCCATGTGAATGAGGGAGACAAAAGGCATAACTGCCTGCAGCGAGTGTCTCCCCAGATTTCAAAGAGTGGCAGGGCCGAAATCAAGGTACGTTCGAGCTAAAATGCCTGGACACACGGAGTTTGAAGCAATTTAAGTCATAGGAAGAAGGAAAGACGAATTCTGGGAGAGAGTTCCAGAGCTCAGCAATTGAATAGAAGAAAGTCTGCGAATAGCGTTTCACTCTTGGGTTGGACAGTTGCACAGAGTAGGGGTGGGATTGTGTTGCAAGGCGCGTACTACATACACTACGTAGAGGAGGTGGTATACACTGGGAAAGCTCCGAGGAACACTGATTATTGTAGTAGCGATAGAATAGCGAGAGAGATGCAACATTGCGGCGAAGAGAGAGAGATTGCAGAGAGTTGGTGAGTGGACGGGAGTTAATGATACGAAAGGCTTTCCTTTCTATTTTGTCTAGGAGTGCAGTGTGAGAGGATCCTCCCCACACATGTGAACAATAATTAATACAAGGAGGCACTGTGCCCTTTGTACAGAGCATGATGCTGTGCAGGGGTAAAGAACCCCTTGAGGCGGTTGAGCACACCCAGCTTCTGGGAGGCTGCCTTAGCGAGACTGGTAATATGGTCTTTCCAAGTGAGAGCAGAAGAAAAAGAGACACTGAGAACATTGAGAGAAGATGAAGGGTTGATTTTTGTATTGTTGAAGAATAAGGGATAGTCCTTTGGCGATTCCTGACGGATAGTAAGATGGATAAATTGAGTTTTGGAAGCATTAAATACAACACGGTTTTCTCTACCCCAATTAGAAATAGTAGCAAGATCAGAAGATAAGCGCTTTATGGCTTCTTTACTTTTGTTTTTGAGGGACTGCTGGCTGGGGCGTTCTGTAAAACTAATTGAGTGGTGTAAGGTTCAGTCGTCTGCATATGAATGGATGGGACTGGATGTACAGTTGAGAAGATCATTTATGAAAATTAGAAAGAGAATAGGAGATAGGACAGAACCCTGAGGAACACCGGAGTTGATAGGATGAGGAAATGAGTGATGGCCGTCCACAACTGCAGCTATGGAATGGCCGGAAAGGAAATTAGAGACAAAGGCACAGATGGAGGGACAGAAACCGAAGGAGGCAGTTTGGAAATTAAAGATTTGTGCCAGACTCTATCGAAGGCCTTCGCTATGTCTAGCGCAACAGAAAAAGTCTCACCGAAGTCCCGAAAGTTGGATGACCAAGAGTTAGTAAGATATGAAAGAAGGTCACCAGTAGAGCGACCCTTAAGGAAGCCATACTAGCGATATGAGAGCAGATTATGAGAAGAGAAATGCTTAAGAAATTTGGAAGCAAGAATAGTTTCAAAAACTTTGGAGATACAAGAGATGAGAGCAATTGGACGATAGTTGGAGGGTTGAGAGCAGTCACCCTTCTTTGGGACAGGTTGAATGAGAGCAAACTTCCAGCAAGAAGGAAAGTCGTTAGAGGAGAGACACAGACGAAAGAGTTTGCCTAGGCAGGGGGTCAGCACGGAAGCACAGTTTTTAAGTACAACAGGAGGAACACCGTCCGGACCGTACGCCTTCTTAGTATTAAGCCCAGAGAGGGTGGAAAGTACATCTTTAGAAGAGATTAGGAAATTAGGCTTAAGTAGGAGAGAGGGGGGTCGAGAAGGAGGAATAGCACCGGAATCATCCAAGGTAGAGGTTCTGGCAAAAGTTTGAGCGAAGAGTTCAGCTTTGTCAGAGGAAGAAGTGATGGTTGTGCCATCAGAGTGGAAAAGGGGAGGGAAAGACGAGGAAGAAAAGTTGTTGGAGAGATTTTTGGCTAGATGCCAGAATGCTTGGGAAAAGCTAGAGTTAGATAGTTCAGTGCATTTATTATTGATGAAAGAGTGCTTGGCAAGTCGAAGAACAGATTTGGTTTGATTCCGGACAGAAACATAGGAAGAATGAGATTCTTGAGTTTTAAGGCATCAGTACTGTTTGAATGCTTTGTCCTTGTTGTGGACAGCAGTAGAACAAGCGTGAGTAAACCAAGATTTTTTTGCATTAGACTGAGAGAAAGAAAATGGAATGTACGCTTCCATGCCCGAAAGGATTACCTCGGTAATGCGTTCAGCACTCTCTGAGGGTCCTCGGCCACGGAAGCAGAAGTCATTCCATGGGAAATCAAAGAAATACTGCCGGAGAGACTCCAAGTCGGCAGCGCCAAAGTGCCACAAGCGCCGCCGGCTGGGAGGATCGGATGGCCGTACTGAAGAGATAGGACAGGTGACGGAGATAAGTTTAATGGTCGGAGGAGCCCAAAGTAGAGAAAAGATTGACAGTATAAGAAGAAGGGTTAGAAGTCAGAAATAAGTCAAGAATGTTGGGCCGATCTCCGAAGCGATCTGGTATACGGGTGGGTTGCTGGACCAGCTGCTCTAGGTAATTTATGATAGAAAAGACGTAGGCTTGTTCACCAGGTTGGTCAGTAGCGTGAGAGGAGAGCCATTGGCGGTGGTGAACGTTGAAATCTCCCAAGATGGAGAATTCAGAGAAGGGAGAGATAGATAGAATGTGTTCCACTTTGGAGTTTAGATAGTTGAAGAATTTAGGAAAGTCGGTAGAGTCAGGGAAAAGATAGACAGCACAGAAATATTTAGTATGAGAATGATAGGATAGTTTGAGCCATAAAGTTGAGAATTCAGAGGAGTTGAAATCGGGAACACGAGAGCAAGTGAGTTTGTTGTGCACGTATGCACAACATCCTCCTTTGGCTTTGAAACTAGGATAGAGAAAGTAGGAAGATACAGAGAAGGGGCTGCTGGAGGTCGTCTCAGATACCTGGGTTTCGGTGAGGAAAAGAAGACCAGGTTTGGAGGAGGAGAGATGGTGTTCGACAGAGTTAAAATTAGAGGAAAGGCCGCGAATATTGCAAACATTTATAGTAAGAGTGACAGGCCGTGGTCCAGAGCATTTAGAGGGGTCATCAGGGGAAGATCGGGCATGTGTGGGGTATTTATGCCCCCCCCCCCCCCCCATGGGGACTCCAAGGCTGGGCCTGCGTTCATAATGTTTTAAATATATATATATATATATATATATATATATATATATATATATATATATATATAGATAATTAGATAGATAGATAGATAGATAGATAGATAGATAGATAGATAAATAGATAGGTAGATAGATAGATAGATAAATATATAGATATGGACGTGGTTTATCTTCAAATATATACTCTGATAATCTTAAATGGGCTAAAAAGAATAGCCTCTGGCATTTAATTTCCTGACACTTAGAGAAACTACTACACATTTTCTTCATGTGAATAGTTTCTTCTCATGACTGACGATATATTCCATTTATATAATCAACTCACAGCTCGGTAATCAAGATGGGCTCATAGTTATAAGGATACTATTTGGTTGATGTCAGTGGGTCAATCAGAGATGTGTGTGTGTGTGTGTGTGTGTGTTGGGTAGGGTTTGTCCATGTTTGTTGATGAAAGGCTAGTGAACTCGATAACCCCTTCAGTATACTAGGACGCGTTTCATTATTTTTAGCTATTATTACGCAATTGTACATAGTATAGGAAGACATTGTGGGAGTTAGAAGGGTAATTGAAATAGTTTTTACTCTTTCGATTTCTAGAGATCCTTCATAAGCTGAATAAAATTGCCTAATACTGACCTAAATATATTGTAGAAATGAGTCTCAGATCCTCAAGAGGCTAATCCAACTAATCCGGACCTTAAATCACAAATACATATGTGACTGAATTCATCACATGTCAGTATCTAATATCGCTTTCATAATGTTATGTTAATAATAATTATTCTTGCTTTATTTAGATTGAGTAATATTAAATTTATATAAAGTATGTTTGGAAACTATCTGAAGCAGGACAGATTTTATCAGCAGGGCTTGCATAGTACAGTCATGAGCTATGTTAGCTATGCACCCTCTTGGAGAACAATAAAGCTCAATAATTTATCTTAGATGCTCCCGAGCTTGGCATTAAGGGTTCAACCTTTCAACTGAGTGTACACTATATTTATGATGGCTCCCAAGTGTACAAATAAGCTTTATGCCTACATCATTAGACAATACGATGACGCATATCTGTTTTGTTATCTGGTTATTATTAGACGCTTTTATTCAGACTAGGAAGGGTATATGGTTAATGGAGATGGTCTTTATCAGGGTCCAGGAGGATTTACATATGGGCTTCTGGCAATTTTCTACCTGCAACTCTATTCTGGCCACACTTTCAGACTACAGTATGTTTCCTTCATATCGGCAAGACTGAAGCTAGATTACAAATTATTGGAGACAATATTTGGCCTGGTGAAACATTATACGATACGTTGTCAATAAAGTGCTCCACCTTATATGGTGTGTATGTTCATTCCGTCTACATTTATAATTATAATTCAATCATTTTAGAAGTCTCAGATCAGATTTGCGGAGGAAGGTTGCGTCGGGGAAAAGGGTTCATGTAAATCTGTGTTCTATTAATTGCAATGCCGTACTGAACGCGCTCCATAACTGAAAACTTAAAGCGAGGATAAAACTGTAAACACCATATTAACTAAAGTTTAGGTGTACGAAAGTGGTCAAAAATAAGGGGGGCCTAATAGCAAGGTATATAGTAAATTCCTCTTTCCCGTGTCGTCAGTGATTTATCGTAGTTTGCCCGGCCAGAATAAACAAAGGTAGAAAACGTAGGATAGTGTGCGGCCTCATCTGCATATGCTAATGTGTGTGTGTGTGTGTATGTGTGTGTGTGTGTGTGTGTGTGTGTGTGTGTGTGTGTGTGTGTGTGTGTGTAAGTGTCTTTCTGTGTGTGTGTGAGTATGGATATAATTTGTGGACTTAAGGAACCAATATCCATTATAATTATGTTTAGTTGTAGCTGTAGATAGGGGGCGAAAGTGTTTGTGTTACACTCAATTGAAAATATTTCTTGTATACAGTGCTTTAGGCTCAGTTGAGTTAGTTTTATTTAATAATCGAAGGCCCTGAGAACATGGAAATAAAGTAAATACTTCACAATAAATAATCCCAATTGCACAAGAAGTAAAAGATATACACATCGGAAAAGTCTTTCATTCACATAGACTCAGGAGGAAAGTAGTATTGATAGTGAATACAAATAATAAAGTACATGTTATGTTAATGTAGTAGATTTATAAACAGTAGTACATATTTTTCTTGAACCTCTGACTGACGGCGTATGTGTCTTTATATTATTTGTGGTTCTCTTGAGTTGAAGTCTTCCATTTGCTTTCTTTGACAGTCATTCCTTTCACAATCACCACCCTTCAACAAACAACTTAAAGGGGATCATTAGACTTGTTGTTTTTTGCTTTCTTTTGTCATATTTTTGTTTAGGTTTGGTTACGTAAAATGTGGATAGCGTCTTTACAAAATAATGTATCCACGTTCTCTTGCCTGGAATTGATTATTAGTAGGAATAAGCTCACCTCAGGGTGCACACGCGATTATGTGTGTGTGTGTGTGTGTGTGTTTGTGTGTGTGTGTGTTTGTGTGTGTGTGTGTGTGTGTGTGTGTATGTGTGTGTGTGTGTGTGTGTAGATATTGATAATAGGCTACTACAATCTGGTCGCCTCATCTACACCCTTGGAGGTATTGCGAGATGGGGTTTATGTGCGTGTGTATATATTTGTTGATGTGTTTGTTTGTTTGTATACACACACACACACACACACACATTATGTATATATATATATATATATATATAAATATACTGTATACATATATATGTACATATATATATATATATTTATATATATATATATATATATATATATATATATATATATATATACACGGTATATATACTATATATATATATATATATATATATATATACAGTATATATATACCGGTATATATAATATATATATACACGGTATATATACTGTATATATATATATACATATATATATATATATATACTATATATATATATATATATATATAATATATAATTACCCTGGGGGTAAGGGATTAGAATATGCCCCAAGTGCCTTCTGCGTGTCGTAAGAGGTGACTAAAGAGGTTGGGTCGGTGGGCTTGTAACCCCCACCTGGAAAAAAATACGTAGCAACGATAAACGAACAACCAGCCTCGGATGCGGACGGACCCTGTGTTGACGAACCCCGAACGACTATGGACAAGCTTACGGACATTCTGAGAATAGGTACATGGAACGTGAGTGGCATGAATGATGGCACAAGAGAGAGAGAGGTACTGGAAGTGTTAGTGAATGCCAGGCTGGATGTATGTGGAATGACGGAGACCAAATGGAAGGGTACAGATGTGAGTGAGTGGGAGTGTGGAATGGGTGTGTGTGCTGGAGTGAGTGAGGGAGCAGCGAGAGAAGATGCGTGTTTGTATGTAAGTAACAAATGGAAGGAGTGTGTAAGAGAATATGGGTCTGTGGGTTCAAGGATTGTGTGGGTGAGAATGAAAGTAGGAATACAAATGTGGGTGATTGTGTGTGTGTATGCTCTGACAGAGGATCAACTTGTAAGATAAAAAGAGGAGTTCTGGGTGAATGTGGAGGCGTGCCTGGATAAGTTTGACAAGAATGAAAGAATATATCTGATTGGGGATATGAATGGTAAGGTGGGTGATAGGAAAGTTGATGGAGTGGTGGGAGGGTGGGGGGTACCGTCAGAAGTGAATGGGAATGGTAGTGCACTTGTGGACGTATGTGTGGGGAGGAGGTTGTGGATAGCCAACACCTTCTTCCGACACAGAATGATACACAGGTACACATGGAAAGTGGTGTGGACGATGAAGGATAAGACAGTGGTGGAACGAAAGTCACTGATTGATTATTATATATGTGTGGATGAAAGAATGAAGAAATCTGGGATGGATGCTAGAGTGTATAGGGGCATTGGAAGGGGTCTGTCTGATCATTATGTAGTAGTAGCTAAGGTTAGGATACAAAAGAAGTGGGTGAGGAGAGCTGGAGGGAGGCGAGAGGAAGGTGGAATGGTGAGGAGGGTGGAGAGGCTACAGGAGGAGAAAAATCATGGAAGAGTACAGGAGAGCAGTAGAAAGACGACTGGTGGGTTCGACCTGAAAGATATGGAGGAAGAGGAGAGAAGCAAGGTGTTTAAGGAAGAGATCTGTGCAGCATGTGAAGAGGTTTGTGGAGTGAGGAGAAGAGGGAGGGGCGTGAAAGGTACAGCATGGTGGACAGAAGAGGTAAAACTAGGTGTAGAAGACAAGAAGAAAGCGTATAGAGAGTGGTTGGGTAGTAGAGGGAATGAAGATTTGGAGAGGCAGAAACGAGCGAGGTACGTGGAGAGAAAGAGAGTGGTGAAGAGATTAGTGAAGGAAAGTAAGAGAAGAGTAGATGAGGAATTTGGAAGGAATCTGAGTATAAAATGGAGGGAGTGTAAGAAACTGTTCTGGAGAGAAGTCGAGAAAGTTAGGGGAGGTAGCAAGGGAAACAGTAAGGGTGTGAAAGGTAAGAATGGGAGAATTGCCAAGAAGCAAGAGAGAGTCTAAAGATGGAGGGAGTACTTCAACGAGTTGCTAAATGTAAGGAATGAAGAGCCAGCAAACATAGTTGGATATGGTATGGGAGGGAGAAGAGGAGAAGTAGTGGAGGAGGAGGTGGGGATCAGGAGGTCAGAAGTGCGGGAAGCCATGAAAAGAGAGAAGTTGGGGAAAGCACCAGGAACAGATGGAGTGTGTGGAGAAATGTTGAGGTATGGTGGTGAGATAGTGATCGAATGAGTATAGAAAATGTGCAAACTAGCATGGGAGAAGGGGAATGCACCCGATGACTGGAAGACTGGCATAATAGTCCCCCTATATAAGGGCAAAGGGGGAAGAGGAGTGTGTGGTAACCACCGAGGAATATGTCTTTTAAGCGTAGTAGGGAAGGTGTACAGTAGAGTAGTGATTGAGAGAGTGAGAGTGAGAACGGAGAAATGGATAGGCGACGAGCAGGGAGGTTTTAGGAAGGGAAGAGGATGTGTAGATCAGATTTTTTCCCTGAATTGTGTTGTGGAGAAATATCTGGAGTAGCAACAAAAGGTGTATGTTGCCTTTATGGACTTGGAGAAGGCCTATGACAGAGTGGATAGAGAAGGCATGTGGAAAGTACTTAGAATATACGGAGTAGATGGCAAGTTGCTGAAAGCAGTGAAGAGCATGTATGAGGGTGCAAAGGCGGCAGTACGTGTGGAGAATGAGCAGAGCAAGTTCTTTGACCTGAATGTTGGGTTGAAACAGGGGTGTGTGATGTCCCCATGGTTGTTTACTGTATATATGGATGGAGTCATGATAGAAATACTAGGAAGAGCAGTGGATGTTGGTGTATCGCTGATAAGGGAGGGAAATGAGTGGAAGCTGCCTATACTGCTGTTTGCGGATGATACAGTTCTGATGAGCGATAATGAATGGGAGTTGCAGGGTCTGGTAAATGAGTTTGGAACAGTGTGCGAAAAACGGAATTTGAAGGTAAATGCGGGGAAGAGCAAGGTTATGGTCTTCGAAAGGGGTGAAGTCACAGAGTGTGAGGTGAAGTTGAACGGTCAGGATATGGAGATCGTCAGCTCTTTTAAGTATCTGGGCAGTGTGTTGAGTAAAGATGGGACAATGGATGAGGAAGTGCGGGAGAGGGTACAACAGGGGAAGAGGGTTTTCGGAACGTTGAAAGCAGTAACAAGAAATAGGGTGGTCAGTATGGAAGCGAAGAAGTCCTTGCATGACAGTGTGGTAATCCCGACACTAACTTACGGAAGCGAAGCATGGACGTTCGGGAAGAGACTTAGACCAAGAGTGAGAGCGGTGGAAACGAGTTACTTGAGAAGTGCGTGCAGAGTTAAATGGAGGGATAGACAGACGAATGAGTACAAAGTACAAAGGAAATCAAGCAACAACATATCTAGTGACCCTCTAGGTTGCTTGTCCTCCAAATCACTGAGGATCAAGTGTCCAAACAGTGGTTTAGAGTGGGTAAGGGAACATTGGAAAGGGAATTACTGCCCTGGAACTAATGTCCGTGCCAGGATTAGGAAGTTAGTAGGGGGCAGATGGGTTAGTAACTGAGGGGGGGATAAAATAAAGTTATTCATTTACAAACGCAGTCAGTCGCGGGTTTGATGCGAGATATTTGTCTAGGCGGAGTTTAAATGAATCAACGGTGATGCAGTCTATAACGTTTCGGGGAAGCCCATTCCACAAGTTAACAACTCGATTGAAGAAGAAATTCTTAGATTCGTGTGAGTTAAAAGATTTACCAATAATTTTGCAACCGTTTCCCCGTGTGTAATTAGATTGGTCGATAGTGAAGTACTTACTAAAGTTCATATTGTCGATGCCTTTGATGATTTTGAACACTTGAATTAAGTCACCTCTTAATCTGCGCTGGGTTAAAGGAAATAGATTTAATTCTCTAAGACGCTCTTCGTATGGTTTGTTCTTTAGGCTAGGTATCATTTTGGTAACTCTACGTTGAACTCGTTCTAGCTTGTTTATATCTTTTTGGTAATAAGGGCACCAGGATTGAACGCAGTATTCCAGAAGAGGGCGGACTAAGGAATTGTAAGGGGTTAGGATAACTTCTTTGGATTTATGCTCAAATGACCTGCCTATAAAGCCAATTATTTTGTTTGCCTTCTTAACAACTTCTGAACATTGTTGACTCGGTTTTAGGTTACTCGATATTGTTACTCCCAGATCGGTTTCTCTGTTTACATTCTTAAGCTGAGTGCCATTCATCGAATAGTTTGCTTTCTCATTTAGGTATCCGATATGTAGTACTTTACATTTATCCGCATTGAAACTCATTTGCCAAATTTGGGCCCAACATGACAATTTATCTAGATTGTGTTGCATATCGTCAACTTGTTCTTTTGAGAGTACGCTATTTGCAATTTTTGTATCGTCAGCAAATTTTGAGATTGTACAGGCGAGACCCTCATCTATGTCGTTGATGTAAATTAGAAAGAGAATTGGTCCTAGTACCGAACCCTGGGGTACCCCGCTACTTACATTGGTCCATTTAGATGCCTTACCGTTTATGACTACTCTTTGCTTTCTGTCGCTGAGCCAATTTTCTATCCCTTTCAACACACCGTCTTGTATTCCATGCGCTTTTAGTTTTAGCAGTAAACGTTTGTGGGGAACTTTGTCAAAGGCCTTTTCAAAAAGGTGGTATATAATATCTACAGCTTTACTCTCATCGTAGAGGTTGAGGATATCGTGGAAGAAGTCTAAGAGGTTTGTTAAACAGGAACGTTTTTTACGAAAGCCGTGTTGAGTATCTTTAAGTATGTTGTTTTCCTCTAAGTGATTTACGAGTCTGTCTCGTATGACCGTTTCTAGCATTTTACATACAACTGAGGTTAAGCTAATTGGACGATAGTTACTGGGTAGGGATTTGCTGCCTTTTTTTAATATCGGTGTTACGTTGGCTAGCTTCCACTGATCGGGCATAGTTCCAGACTGCAAGGATTTATTGAATAGTAATGTCCGTGGTTTGGAGAGCTCATCCTTAGCTTCCTTTAGAACTCTAGGCGAGATTGTATCAGGTCCAGGCGTTTTATTTACCTTGAGTTTATCTAAACAATTCAATACTTCTCTCTCTGTAACGGTGATATTGCTTAGAACATCTGAATTGTCAATCTGAATCGGCGATGGTGTAGGGATATCACTGAGGTCTTCTGTTGTAAAAACTGATGCAAAGAAGGTATTGAGGGCATTACTCATTTGTACTTCGTCTTTGGTGTATTCTCCATTTTCATCGACTAACGGTCCAACAGTTGAAGTAACTACTTTTTTCTTTCTGATATAACTATAGAATTCTTTCGGGTTTGTTTTACTTTGATTCGCAATATGTAACTCCAAGGTCTTTTTACTTTGCTTAATTAACTTTTTGGCTTTGCGTCGTAGCTCTACAAATTTCAGGAAGTAAGAAGGAGGTGTGGTGTGGAGGTAGATGTGCTGGAAAGTGTAAAAAGGAATAACTTGAGATGGTTCTATTCAGCCATATGGAACGTATGGAAAGCGAGAGATTGACTAAGAGGGTGTACGAGAGCGAGGTGGAAGGACAGAGAGAGAGAGTTAGACCGAAGGAGAGGTGGAAGGATGGAGTGAGGAAGTATATGAATGAAGGCGGTGCTGGTTGGGAGGATGGGCGTCGACTGACTGGGGACAGAGGTGCATGGGGCAGTTCGTTCGTGTCCACCCCTTCGGGGATCACGGCGTCAGGCAATAGATAGATAGACATACATATATATATATATATATATATATATATATATATATATATATATATATATATATATATATATATATACCTGTATGTATTCGTGTATGTAGGCTGTTAACGATTATGTAACTATTAGTGAATATTAATCTATGTCGTTATACAGTATATCAAATTGGGTACCTTTGTTAATATTACTGTATGTACAGTTACCCATATGAATTTGTATCCATATTCGTATGTATATAAGGAAAACTAGTACAACTAGCACAGCTAATTGCTCTGTACAGGGGCGCAGTGCGTCCATGTAATGAATATTGTTCGCATGTGTGGGGAGGATCCTCTCACACAGCACTTTTTGACAGAGTAGAAAAGAAAGCCTTTCGTCTCATTAACTCGTATCTAGTCACCGACTCTGCAATATTTCTCTCTCTCTTCGCTGTCATGTTCAATCTCTCTCGCTATTCTACCGCTATTACAATAATCAGTGTTGATCAGAGATCTCTCAGTGTATGCCACCTCCTCTACGAAGAGTACGTAGCACCCGTCTTGCAACACATTCCCACCCTTACTCTGCACAACTCTCCAACCCAAGAGTGAAACAATATTCCCAATCTTTCTTCTATTCAACGGCTAAGCTCTGGACCTCTCTCCCTGAATCCATCCTTCTCTCATCCACATAGAAAATATAATACTAAATATATAAATAAATTCATATTTATCTATCTCTCTCTCTCTCTCTCTCTCTCTCTCTCTCTCTCTCTCGCTATATATATATATATATATATATATATACAGTACTGTATATATATATATATATATATACATATATATATATATATATATATATTATATATACAGTATATATATATATATATATATATATATATATATATATATATATATATATATATATATATATATATAGAGAGAGAGAGAGAGAGAGAGAGAGAGAGAGAGAGATTAATATTAATACAAAGCCAATTTATAATCTCTAAGCAAACCTACGAACTAAGGCCATGGAAGTCTGTGAGTGAGGCTGTGGTGATGTGGGTATAGGAGTGAGCCAATACATTATACCTGTGACCGGACAGCAGCAGCAGCAGCACCTGTAATTATAAACTACAGTATATTACCTGCCGGGAGATGCACCGGGTTATTATCTGACCACCGACATGCTCTCCTCTGCCAGGGACTCACACGGACGATCATTGGTTTACATACCGGTACTTACAGTCACTAGGAAAAAATATTGGATCTCTCATGGTTTTCATTATACAAATTTATGTATCTAAACTTTATTATGAAAGCAATTGTTTTGTGCATCAATAATATAATGACATGTATTTTAATCTTAAGCATCCTACATACATGTATCAAACACGATTTATATGTTTGTATAAAGAAAAGTATATCTAGTCAACGAAATTTTATGTGAGTGTACAATCGCAAACAAGGAGCATAAGGTCGTGAAAAGCTCCACAAGGTCGGCTTTACTTTTATCTTCATGTTAAGACATTTTGATAACATTTAACACAACTAAGTAAAGTTGGACTACAGTATACAAGTATTATTCAGATATTGACATTTCTGGAGATAGGTCGTATTGAAGTTAGAAGTTAATATTAATTAGAAGTTGTGTTGTCATCCGA
Source organism: Paralithodes platypus (assembly GCA_032716605.1). Classification (NCBI taxonomy): domain Eukaryota; kingdom Metazoa; phylum Arthropoda; class Malacostraca; order Decapoda; family Lithodidae; genus Paralithodes; species Paralithodes platypus. The sequence continues at coordinate 36,996,857 of CM064492.1, read as the reverse complement.
CTATTGCTAATAAGGGTACATGTTCACATGGGCTTCCACATTTACCCAAGGTTATAAGTACATCAGTAAGCGATAGACGACAAAAGTGATTGCAACCTATATAATTACGATTATAAATCATGTAAAACTCTCCTTAATTATAACTAAAATATTGTCTCCAGTAATGTATACTATATTAATTTTCAAATCGGCTAAATAAAGCCTCTCAATTCGTCCATTTATACTGTGTAATGGCCAGACGTTTACTTTTAACAAATCTAAAATAATAAAACTGAAATAATGACTTGGTTCTGACATTATAATACACATGCATATGTTGCTACACATATTATCGAGGGTGGATAGATTTGTGTAGTCTTAGATAGCAACACAAAATCCTCAGGTGTGATCATAAGTTTACAAAAGTATGTTAAAAGACAGTTTAAAATACAAATAAGAAGATTGTCCTAACAAGCTATCATAGCATACGGCCCCTTCTGGAACAAGCAGTACAATCATTCAAGTACCCAGCACGCATCAAGCCATCTTCACACATACACGAGTCGGTGCCCGAGTCCAGCACGAGTGAACGATTGGTGACACTCTTCGTGACTCTGGCAAGAACCAACCCGAGTAGGTCACTGTTCCCGATTCACCAAGAGTCAACAGGAGTCGGTACGTGTTCATCCAAGAGTCAGTACGAGTCACAGAGAGTCAACAAGAGTCACGAAGAGTGTAACACTAACCCAACACGAGTTGAGGAAATTTGAATTTGAAAAATAACGGTCAAATTCCAGGGTACGAGAACAAAGAGTCGGTATGAGTCAACACAAGTCAACAAGAGTATAACAAGAGTGTAACAAGAGTCACGAAGAGTGCTGTCATCGGGGGTGTTATAGGACAATGTACCGGCATGTATGTGTGTATGTATGTATATACTCATGCACACCCTGTAGCTGGGGGTGGCCGACTCGAGACAGACCGAACAGAAACAACATTTAAAGTTCCAATTTTTATGGTTTGGTACCACTTTTGCGTTCCTTCACCCCTTTCTCTGTCTCGTCTAATAGATGAAATTTACAAGGGGAGGAGGATTCCTAGCCTACCGTCCCCAGAAGGAAAAGTAGGACAGTAAAATAGACAGTTAGAAAATAGTAAGTAAAAAGTATATAGTACAAATATATAGAACAAAATGTATGAAGACAAGAAATAGCGCTAAAAATGTCATAAATTGTCGCACACATTATCGCTTGCTTAGAACGAATGACCTCTTCCCCTCTATCAATCTACTGTATTTATCTTCTGTATCTAATTATCTTCCTTATTAATGAACAAAATTATTTCTTTTTTCATGTTATATTAATAATTATTTAGTTTCTAATGCTACTACAATGGAAAAAAATACTATCCTACCATTACATTAATAATTGTTATGAAAAAAAAAATATATTCCCCCTATCTTTCATGTAAGGCTGAACGTATGTTTCCGACACCTTATACCTAACGACCTTCGATCTATATCTCCATTATCTAATTATCTCCTTTATTAATGGATATAATTATATGTTGTTTGATGTCATTTTAATAATTGTTTAGTTTCTAATGCCGTGGAAATGAAAAACAATAATGTCCTACCATTATATTAATAATTATTATGACAAAAGAATATAATATAAATTTCCCGTCTTTCTTCAAGCTGATCTAGGCTATTGACAATTTATCGTTTCAGAAAGCTAAGTCTCTGTTTCATAGCAAGCTTATTTTTGCTCACGTTATACGTTATACGATCGATTGCTTTCACTTCTCACTGAAGAATCGGGAACATAATTTCTTACATTTTTTAATCGACTTGTCATTTTGCTCATTATGTGTTAGTGGTATAAATTAGTTTATTTAGCCCAACAAATCAGAAATTATTCACAGATTCCATAGAGACCAAATAACAAATATAAAAGCTGATAAATAAGGGAGATAGCTAGATACAGATGGAAATGAATACAGTAGATATAAATATAAGTAATAGAGGGAGAGAAAGCAGATGACGGAAAATTACAATACGAAATGTACACAAATAACACTAGCGGTCTGTTTTCTAAAGGGTCACCGAAGTTACGATGTTTTCGATCTGTTTTCTAAAGGGTCTTTGCAATTTCGATGTTTTCATATGGTTAAATATTTGGTTTAATATTATATTTTGAAGAAGTTGGGTCACAAGCGAGTCACGAAGAGTTATGCAGAGTTCAACAAGAGTCAACACAAGTCACGAAGAGTCAACAGTGTCTACACGTATGTCCTTCGGACTCGTGACGGGGACACGAAATTTCATGCAGGTTTGAAATTTCTAGGCCACGTTACGAGTACCCAGGACACACCCCAATACCAACAGTACTCACAGGAGTGTAACACGAGTCATGAAGAGTCACGAAGAGCATGCCAGAGTCATTGCCGCATATGGAAATTTCATCACTCGTGTTTGACTCGGGCACAGACTCCTGTATGTGTGAAGATGGCTTAACAGTATAGAGCGATTAGAAGAACACAAGCTTGAACTACACAAGTTATATGTGGAAACTATATTCGTATAATATATTTTACCAGAAACGTGCTTCCTTCAGAAGTTATATATAATTCTTCAAAAGAGGATTTTAATAAAGTATTGTATATATTTTAGTTTGCTCCCTAGACCTCTATCAAGCTTTGAAAAACATCCCCAAGACCTTCCCGATAATTTTGTAATTCTGTCGGTAGAAAATATTACATCCTTGCTACCGGTAGACAGGAATAAACACCTAAATGGTACGAAAGGTCTTAATATTGACAAAGAACTAGGGTGAATGTCTTAAAACCTCAAATCTAATGGGAAAACATGAGACAGAAGGAGTCCAGAAAAAAAAAAATCGTTAACACGAGAGTAGGAAGTACTCTCTTTACTTCACAACGAGTGTACGGCGCTCTGCATTTTGAGATGTTAGCTATTACTTTTCACTAACTCTTCACTCTCTCTCTCTCTCTCTCTCTCTCTCTCTCTCTCAGACATAATATTATGTTCCAATAAGTCCGAGGAGGCGGGAACCCCAGGATCATTGCCACTGCCTCGCACTACACTCACAACAACACTGCGGCCGTTAGAATTATCAGAGGAGGCTGAGGTTGCCACCAACGGTTTTATCGTATGGTAACTTATCGGACTTACTGAGCTCATATGACGCAAAATCGCGTCATAAACTTATTGGAGAGGTATAGAGATAAGTCCATATGACGCGATCGCGTCATATGAGTTTTTGGTTATAAGTTCCATATGACGCGATCGCGTCATATATGTCTGAGGGAGTTAACAGCGTGGGTGGTTTAAGGTCCTCTCATTCATTAACCTCATTAATTGTGTGGGTTCTTGGCCCCTCTGCCCCTTCCAATCTTTTCCATGTTTTCTTTTTTCTTCTCCTTGTTCCCTCTTCTCTTGTATTATCTAATCTATTTTATATTTTCTTGTCATATTTTTTCCCTCCCTGTCTCCCTCTTTACTTATTTTCTTCTATCCCTACTGTATCCTCCATATTTCCTGCTCTTCTGTTTTTGTGTTTTTGTCTGTTTACTAATGCATCTCCCTTCTCTCTTATCTTTTCTTATGTTGTGTTTATTTAATGTTTCCCTTTTATGCCTTTCCATTTTCTTTTGCTTTTCTCTTCTCCTTATCTTTCCATTTTCTTCAAGTTTCATTCTCGCTTCCTTTGATTTCTCTTCATCTTCTGTCTGTATTCTACTTATCTTAAAGCTTCAAATCTTCCCTGTTTCAGTTTTTCTTCTTCTCATATACACATTTAGTTTTCATCTATTTTCATTCTCTCAGATCATCCCTTTTTCTCCTAATATTACTCCCTTTCTTCTCTCTTCTCTTTCACTTGATTTTTATCGCCTTAATAACATTTTATTCTCTGTCTCCTAATTTTACTCTTTCTTCTCTCTTCTCTTTTACTTACATTCTGTGTATAAATAATAGCGTTGTTTTGTACCTATTGTATAACTCACCTCGTGTTTTGTTGTATTTATATAACTAGACTTCTTGGTTTCTCCATCGATTGATTGATTGGTTTCACCATCACAACACCATCCCCATCACAGCACCAATACTATCACAGCACCAACACCACCTCAGCACCTACACCACCAGAGCACCATTCACCACCACATCACCAACACAACACCAACACCACCACAGCATCAACACCACCACAGTCCCTAAACCATCACATCACCACCACAGCATCAACACCATCACAGTACGAACACCACCACAGCACCAACACCACCACAGCTACAGTACCAACACTACCACAGCACTTAGACCACCACCGTAGCACCAAAAACCATCACAGCACCAACACTACCACAGTACCAACATTACCAAAGCACTTACATCACCACAGCATCACCAACTCTACCACAGCACCAACACCACCACAGTACCAACACCACCACAGCACCAACACTACCACAGCAGTGTAAGTGCTATGGTGAAGTTTGTCCTGTGGTGGTGTTGGTGTTGTGGTGGTGTTGGTGCTGTGGAGGTGCAGGTGCTGTGGTGGTGTTGGTGTTGTGATGGTGTTGGTGCTGTGGTAGTGTTGGTGGTGTTGGTACTGTGGTGGTGTTGGTGCTGTGGTAGTGTTGGTACTGTAGCTGTGGTGGTGTTGGTGCTGTGGTGGTGTTCGTACTGTGATGGTGTTGATGCTGTGGTGGTGATGTGATGGTTTAGGGGCTGTGGTGGTATTGGTGTTGTGTTGGTGATGTGGTGGTGAATGGTGCTCTGGTGGTGTAGGTGCTGAGGTGGTGTTGGTGCTGTGGTGGTATTGGTGCTGTGATGGGGATGGTGTTGTGATGGTGTTGGTGCTGAGGTGGTGTAGGTGCTGTGGTGGTGTTGGTGTTGTTTCGGTGTTAGTGTTGTGTTGGTGCTGCGGTGGTGTTGGTGCTGTGGTGGTGTAGGGGTTTTGGTGGTGTTGGTGTTGGTGTTGTTTTAGTGCTGTGGTGGTGAATGGTGCTCTGATGGTAGAGGTGCTGTGGTGGTGTAGTAAGTGCCGTGCTGGTGTTAGTTCTGTGGTGGTGTTGGTGCTGTGATGATGTTGTTATTGTAAGTGTTGTGTTGGTGTTGTGGTGGTGTAAGTGCTGTGGTGGTGTTTGTGGTGGTGTTGGGGCTGGGGTGATGGTGTTGTTGCTGTGGTGGTCTTGATGCTGTGGTGGTGTTGATGTGACGGTTTTGGTGCTGTAGTGGTGTGTGTGCTGTGGTGGTGGTGTAAGTGTTGTGGTGGTGTTGGTTCTGTGGTTGTGTTAGTGCTGTGGTGGTAGTGGTGGTTTTGGTGATGTGGTGGTGTTGATGCCTTGTTGGTGCTGGGGTAGTGATTTAAGTACTGTGGTGGTGTTGATGCTGTGGTGGTGCTGATGTTTTGTTGGTGCTGCGGAGGTGAATGGTGCCAGAGCACCTACACCACCGCAACACCACCACAGCACCAACATCAACACAATACCAACATCACCACAGCACCTACACCACCACCACACCAACACCTTCACAGCACCAACACCACCACAGCACCAACACCACCACAGCACCAATACCACCACAATACCACCACAGTGCCAACACCACCACAGCAATTACACCACCACCAATACAGCACCACCACCAATACAGCACCAACACCACCACAGCACCAACACCACCACAGCACCAACACCACCACAGCACCTACACCATCATAGCATCAACACCAACACAGCACTAACACCACCACAACACCAACACTAACACAGGTTAGGTTAGGTTAGGTTAGTACTATATTTTGGCACTGGTTTGGTTGGTCTGGGTTAATTTGGCACTGGTTGAGAGCTACTGGTTGAAATAGTTTACTGGTTGAGATGACATGGAACCCTCCAAAGCACCTACACCACCACGGCACCAACATCACCACAACACCTACACCTCCACAGCACCTACACCACCACAACCACTTACACCAACACCACCACAGCACCAACACCACCACAACACCAACACCAACACATATGCCACCACAGCACCCACACCACCACAGCACCCACACCACCACAGCACCAACACCACCACAGCACCAACACCAACTCAACACCTACACCACCACAGCATCTACACCACCACAGCTACTACACACATCACCAACACCACCACAACACCTACACCACCACAACACCTACACCACCACAACACCTACACCACCACAACACCAACACAACCGCAGCACCAACACCACTATAGCACCAAAACCACAACAGTACCTTCACCACCATAGCACCAACACCACCACAACACCAACACCTTTTTTTTAACTTGGGGTTGGTTACACACAGCCCGTAGCCTAGTAGGTAGAGCTCTCGTCTCACACACGAGGGGTCGGGGTTCAATCCCAGACCGGGCGGAGACAAATTGGGCTTGTCTCCTTTCATGTGTTAGCCTCAGTTCACCTAGCTGTAAATAGGTACCTGGAATAAGTGGACGACGTTGTGACGTCCCATCTGGGGTTGGCAAAAATGGTACAAGGCGAGATGGGTATCATATGGTTCACCTAAGCTGATGGCTACCTAAGCCTTCGGGCGAGACGGTACCGTCTATAGTGAGAATGGTACCAAACAGATCCACCCTAAGCCTTCGTTTCCAATGTCGCCAATTGGCTAAACTACAGACTACACACACATCCACAGCCATTCCAACAGTACATAAAACACTTAACATGCATTTCACGCAATACATTCCCAGTTAAGGAGGCGCGATAATAATGAGCTTAGCTCGCATTGCGTGGATTCCCCTTGACGAACAAGTAACTGAGTAACACAAACACCACCACAGCAGTTACACCACCACAGCACAATCACCACCACAGAACAAACAAAACATCAACACCACCACAGTACCTATACCACCACCACAGCACCAACACCACCAAGGCATCAACACCACCATATCACCAACACCACCACTACCACAACATGACTAACACAACCACAGCACCAACACCACCACAGCACAAACACAACTACAGCACCAACAACATCAACAACACCACACCAACAACACCACTGCAGCACCAAGACCACCACAGCAATAACACCACTACCACAGCACCAACACCACCACAACAGCACTTACACCACCACAGCACTTACACCACTACAACACCAACACCACCACGACTCTTACAATAACAACACCACCACAGCACCAACACTACCACAGCACTTACACCGCCACCACAATACCAACACCATCACAGTACCAACACCACCACATCACCAACACCACTACCACTGAACCTACACCACCAAAGCACAAACACCAACATAGCACTTATACAATCAGCACGGCACCAACACCACCACCTCAGCACCTACGCCAGCACAACACCAACACTGCCATACCACCAATACCACCACAGTACTAACACCAGCACAGCAACAACACCACCACAGCACCAACACCACCACAAAATTTACACCATCACCACAGCACAAACACCACCACAGTACCAGCACCACCACAGCACCAACACCACCACAGCACTAACACCACCACAGCACCAACACCACCACAGCATCAACACCAGCACCACCACCGCACCAACACAACCACAGCACTTACACCAAGACAGCACCAACACCACCACAGCACGAACACCACCACAGCACCCACACCAACATAGTACCAACACAACCACAGCACCTACACTGCCACAGCACCTACACCACCACAGCACCAAGAACACCACAGCACTTACACCACTGCAGCACCAAGACCACTGCAGCACCAACACCACTACCACAGCACCAACACCACCACAACAGCACCAACACCACCACAGCACTTATACCACCACAACACCAACACCACCACAACTCTTACAATAACAACACCACCACAGCACCAACACCACCACAGCACTTACACCGCCACAACAATACCAACACCATCACAGCACCAACACCACCACATCACCAACACCACTACCACTGAACCTACACCACCAAAGCACAAACACCAACATAGCACTTACACAATCAGCGCGGCACCAACACCACCACCTCAGCACCTACGCCAGCACAACACCAACACCACCATACCACCAATACCACCACAGTACTAACACCAGCACAGCACCAACACCACCACAGCACCAACACCACCACATAATTGACACCATCACCACAGCACAAACACCACCACAGTACCAGCACCACCACAGCACCAACACCACCGCAGCACCCACACCACCACAGCACCAACACCACCACAGTACCAACACCATCACAGCACCAACACCACCACAGCATCAACACCAGCACCACCACCGCACCAACACAACCACAGCACTTACACCAAGACAGCACCAACACCACCACAGCACAAACACCACCACAGTACCCACACCAACATAGTACCAACACAACCACAGCACCTACACCACCACAGCACCTACACCACCACAGCACCAAGAACACCACAGCACTTACACCACTCCAGCACCAACACCATGACAGCACCAACACCACTATAGCACCATCACCACCACAGCACCAGCACCAACACCACCATAGCATATACACCAACACCACCAAAGTACCAACACCACCACAGCATCAACACCACCACAGCACAAACACCAACATAGTACCACCACCACCACAGCACCTACAACACCACAGCACATACATCATTACAACACCTACACCAAAAGAGCACCTACATCACCTACACCACAGGAGCACTTACACAACACATACACCACCACAGCACCTACACCACCAAAGCACCAACACCACCACAGCACCAACACCACCGCAGCACCTACATCACCACAGCACCTACACCACCAGAGCACCTACACCATCACAGCACCAATGCCACCACAATACCTACACCACCACAGCTTCAACACCACCAGGGTACCTACAACACCGCAGCACCAACGTAACACCAACACCACTACAGCACCAAAACTACCACCATCTCAGAACCATCACCACCACAATACCAACACCACCACAGCACCAACACCACCACAGCCCAAACACCACCACAGCACCAACACCACCGCAGCACCAACACAACACCAACACCACTACAAAACCAACACCACCACAGCATCTACACCATCTCAGCACCAACACCACCACGATACCAACACCACCAAAGCACCAACACCACCACAGCACCAACACCACCACGGCACCCAAACCACCAGAGCACCATTCACCACCACATCACCTACACCACCACAGCACATACATCACCACAACACCTACACCAAAAGAGCACCTACACCACCTACACCACAGGAGCACCTACACAACACCTACACCACCACAGCCCCTACACCACCACAGCAACAACACCACCACTGCACCAACACCATCACAGCACCAACACCACCACAGCATCAACACCCACACCACCACAGCAGCAAAACCACGACAGCACCAACACCACCACAGCACCAATACCATCACAGCTTCAACACCACCACAGTACCACATCACCAACACCACCACAGCACCTACACCACCACAGCACCAACATCACCACAACACATACACCACCACAGCACCAACACCACCACAACCACCTACACCACCAACACCACCCCAAGACTAACACCACCACATCACCAACACAACACCTACATCACCACAGCACCTATACCACCTCAGCACCAACACCAACACCACCTACACCACCAAAGCACCTACACCACCACAGCACCAACTCCACCACAACACCTACACCACAACAGCACCAACACCACCACAGGACCTACAACACCACAGCACCTACACCACCACATCACCAACACAACACCTACACCACCACAGCACCTATACCACCTCAGCACCAACACCACCTACACCACGAAAGCACCTACACCACCACAGCACCAACTCCACCACAACACCTACACCACCACAGGACCTACAACACTACAGCACCTACACCACCAACACCACCGCAGCACCATCACAACACCAACACCACCACAGCACCTCTACCACCAGAGCACTTTTCTCCACCACAGCACTAACACAACACCACCACATCACCAACACCAACGCAGCACCTACACCACCACAGCACCAACACCACCATCTCAGTACCAACACCAGCACAGCACCGACCCCACCACAGCACCAACACCAACACATTATTTACAAAATCCCCACTGCACTATCACCATCACAGCACCAACACCACCACAGCATCAACACCAACACCACCACAGCAGCAAAACCACGACAGCACCTCTACCACCAGAGCACCATTCTCCACCACAGCACTAACACAACACCAACACCACCACATCACCAACACCAACGCAGAACCTACACCACCACAGCACCAACACCACCATCTCAGTATCAGCACCACCACAGCACCAACACCACCACAGCACCAACTACAACACAGCACCAACACCACCCAAGTACCAACACCATCTCAGCACCAACACCACCACAGCATCAACACAAACACCACCACAGCACCCACACCACCACAGCACTTACACCACGATAGCACCAACACCACGACAGCACCAACACCACCACAGCACCAAAACAACCACAGCACCAACAACATCACAGCACCAACACCACCACAGCATCAACACCAACACCACCGCAGCACCAACACCACCACATCATTTACACCATCACCACAGCACAAACACCACCACAGTACCAGCACCACCACAGCACCAAAACCACCACAGCACCAAAACCACCACAGCACTAACACCATCACAGCACCAACACCACCACAGCACCAACACCACCATATCATTTACACCAACACCACAGCACACACACCACTTCAGTACCAGCACCACCACAGCACCAACACCACCACAGCACCAACACCACAACAGCACCAACACCATCACAGCACCAACACTGTGTCAACACCAACACCACCACATCACCAATACCACCACAGCATTTACACCACCACAGCACCAATGCCAAGACAGCACCAACACCACCAACACCACAACTGCACCAACACCATCACCACCACAGCATCAACACCAACACCACCACAGCACATACACCACCACAGCACCAACAGCACCAATACCACCACAGCTTCCACAGCACTACAGCACCAACACCACCAAAGCACCAACACCAACATAGTACCTACAACACCACAGCACCAATGCCACCACAATACCTACACCACTACAGCATCAACACCACCAGGATACCTACAACACCACAGCAGCACCAACATCACCGCAGCACCAACACCACTACAGCTCCAAAACTACCACAACTCCTACACCAACTCAGCACCATCACCACCACAATACCAACACCACCACAGCACCAACACCACCACAGCCCAAACACCACCACAGCACCAACACCACCGCAGCACCAACACAACACCAACACCACTTCAACACCACCATAGCACCTACACCATCTCAACACCACCAGAATACCAACACCACCAAAGCACCAACACAACCACAGCACCAACACCACCACGGCACCCAAACCACCAGAACACCATTCACCACCACAGCACCTACACCACCACAGCACATACATTACCACAACACCTACACCAAAAGAGCACCTACACCACAGGAGCACCTACACAACACCTACACCACCACAGCACCTACACCACCAACACCACCACTGCACCAACACCATCACAGCACCAACACCACCACAGCATCAACACCAACACCACCACAGCAGCAAAACCACGACAGCACTAACACCACCACAGCACCATCACCATCACAGCTTCAACACCACCAACACCACCACATCACCAACACCACCACACCACCACAGCACCACATCACCAACACCACCACAGCACCAACATCACCACAACACATACACCACCACAGCCCCTACACCACCACAACCACCTACACCACCAACACCAACCCAACACTAACACCACCAACACAACACCTAAACCACCACACCGCCTATACCACCACAGCACCAACACCACCTACACCACCACAGCACCAACACCAACACAGGACCTACAACACCACAGCACCTACACCACCATCACCACCGCAGCACCAACACAACACCAACACAACACCAACACCACCACAGCACCTCTACCACCAGAGCACCATTCTCCACCACAGCACTAACACAACACCAACACCACCACATCACCAACACCAATGCAGCACCTACACCACCACAGCACCAACACCACCATCTCAGTACCAACACCAGCACAGCACCAACCCCACCACAGCACCAACACCAACACATTATTTACAAAATCACCACAGCACAAACACCACCACAGTACCAGCACCACCACAGCACCAACACCACCTAAGTACAAAGGAGTACAAAGGAGTACAAAGGAAATCAAGCAACAACAGGTCTAGTGACCCTTCTAGGTTGCTTGTCCTCCAAAACACTGAGGATCAAGTATCCAAACAGTGGTTTAGAGTGGGTAAGGGAACCAACACCATCACAGCATCAACACCACCACATCATTTACACCATCACCACAGCACAAACACCACCACAGTACCAGTACCACCACAGCACCAAAACCACCACAGCACCAAAACCATCACAGCACTAACACCACCACAGCACCAACACCACCACATCATTTACACCATCACCACAGCACAAACACCACCACAGTACCAGCACCACCACAGCACCAACACCACAACAGCACCAACACCATCACAGCACCAACACTGTATCAACACCAACATCACCACATCACCAATACCACCACAGCATTTACACCACCACAGCACCATCGCCAAGACAACACCAACACCGCCACAGAACCAACACCACCACAGCACCAACACCATCACCACCACCAACACCACCACAGCACATACACCACCACAGCACCAATACCACAACAGCACCAACACCACCACAGCTTCCACACCACTACAGCACCAACACCACCAAGGCACCAACACCAACATAGTACCAACACCACCATAGCACCTACACCACCACAGAACCTACACCACCATAACCACCTAAACCACCTCAGCACCTACACCACCACAGCACTAACTCAACACCTACACCACCACAGGACCTACACCACCACAGCACCAACACCACCACAGCACCAACACCACCGCAGCACCAACACCACCGCAGCACCTCAACACCCTGACAGCACCAACACCACCACAGCACCAACACCATCACAGCACCAACACCCCCACAGCATCAACACCAACACCACCACAGCACCTACACAACCACAGCACCAACACCACAACAGCATCAACACCACCACATCACCAACACCACCACAGCTCTAACACCACCACAGCAACAACACCACCAAAGCACCAACACCAACATAGCACCAATACCACCACAGCACCTACACCACCACAACACCTATACCACCACAACACCTATACCACCACAACACCTACACCACCACATCACCTACACCACCACAACCACCTACACTACCACAGCACCTATGCCACCACAGCACTAACACCACCAACACAACCCCTACACAGCCACAGCACATACACCACCACAGCACCAACACCACCACAGCACCAACACCAACAGCACCACAGCATCTACACCACCACAGCACCAACACCACCACAACACATACACCACCACAGCACCAACACCACCACAGTATGTACAACACCACAGCACCTACACCACCACAGCACTAACATCACCAGAGCACCAACACAACTCCAACACCAATACAGCACCAACACCACCACAGCACCTACACCACCTCAGCACCAACACCACAACAGCACCAACACCACCACAGCACCAACACCACCAGATCACCATTCACCACCACAGCACTAACACAACACCACCACAGCACCAACACCACCACAGCACCATCACCACCACCACCATGGCACCAACACCACCGCAGCACCAACACTATTACATTACCAACACAACCACAGCATCTACACCACCACAGCACCAACACCACCACAGCACCTACACCACCAGATCACCATTCACCACCACAGCACCTACACAACACCAACACAGCATCAACACCACGACAGCACCAACACCACCACAGCCCCTACACCATTACATCTCCACCAACAACACCACAGCACCAAAACCACCACCACTACAGTACCAATGCTACCACAGCACTTACACCACCACCGCAGCACCAAAACCATCACAGCACCAACACCACCACAGTATCAACACTACCAAAGCATCAACACCACCACAGCACCAACACCAACACTACCACAGAACCAACACCATCACAGTACCAACACCACCACAGCACCAAAACCACCACAGCACCAACACCAACACCATCACAACACCATCACCACCACAGCACCAACACCACCACAGCGACTACATCACCACAGCACCAACACCACCACAGCACCAACACCACCACATGACAAACATCACCACATCACTTACACCACCACATTACAAACGCCACCACTACAGCACCAACACCACCACGGCACCAACATCACCGCAACACCAACAGCACCACAGCACTTTCACCACCACCACACCAACACCTTTACGCACCAACACCACCACAACACCAACACCACCACAGCACCAACACCACCACAGCACCAACACCTCCACAGCACCAACACCATCACAGCACCAACACCAACACAGCACCACCACCACCCCAACACCAACTCAGGTTAGGTTAGGTTAGGTTAGCTTAGAACTATATTTTGGCACTGATTTGGTTGGTCTGGGTTAATTTGGCACTGGTTGAGAGCTACTGGTTGAAATGGTCTACTGGTTGAGATGACATGGAACCCTCCACAGCACCTACACCACCACAGCACCAACATCACCACAACACCTAAACCTCCACATCACCTACACTACCACAACCACCTACACCAACACAGCATCAACACCAACACAGCACCTACACCAACACAGCACCAACACCACCACAGCACCAACTCAACACCTACACCACCACAGCACCAACACCACCACAGCTACTACACACAGCACCAACACCACCACAACACCTACAACACCAACACCACTGCAGCACTAACAGCAACACCACTACAGCACCAAAACCATCAAAGTACCCTCACCACCATAGCACCACCACACCACAACACCCACACCACCACAACACCAATATCACCACACACCAACACCACCACAACACCAATATCACCACACACCAACACCACCACAACACCAATATCACCACACACCAACACCACCACACAGCACTTACACCACCACAGCACCATTCACCACCACAGCACCAACACAATATCAACACCACCACCACAGTACTTACACCACCACCACAGCACCAACACCACCAAAACATCAACACCACCACATCACCACTACCACCACAGCACTAACACAACCACAGCACCAACACCACCACATCACCAAGACCACCACAGCAACAACACCACCACCAAAGCACCAACATCACCACAACAGCACCAACATCACCACAACAGCACCAACACCGCCACAGCAATTACACTACCACAACACCAACACCACCGCAACACTTACAATAACAACACCACCACAGCACCAATATTACCACAGCACTAACACCACCACAGCACTTACACCACCACCACAGCACCAACACCATCATAGCACAAACACCACCACATCACCAACACCACTACCACAGCACCTACACTACCACAGCACCAATACCAACACAGCACTTACACAATCAGCACAGCACCAACAGCACCACCTACACCACCACACCATCAATACCGCCAGAGTACCAACACCACCACTGTATTTACACCATCACCACATCACAAACACCACCACAGCACCAACACCACCACAACACCAACTCAACACCTACACCACCACAGCACCAACACCACCACAGCTACTACACACAACACCAACACCACCACAACACCTACACCACCACAACACCAACACCACTGCAGCACTAACAGCAACACCACTACAGCACCAAAACCATCAAAGTACCCTCACCACCATAGCACCACCACAACACTTACACCACCACCACAGCAAAAACACCACTACAGCACCAACACCATCACAATATCAACACCACCACACCACCAACACCAAGACCACCACAGCAACAACACCACCACCACAGCACCAACATCACCACAAAAGCACCAACATCACCACAACAGCACCAACACAGCCACAGCAATTACACTACCACAACACCAACACCACCGCAACACTTACAATAACAACACCACCACAGCACCAATATTACCACAGCACTAACACCACCACAGCACTTACACCACCACCACAGCACCAACACCATCATAGCACAAACACCACCAACACCACTACCACAGCACCTACACTACCACAGCACCAATACCAACACAGCACTTACACAATCAGCACAGCACCAACAGCACCACCTACACCACCACACCATCAATACCGCCAGAGTACCAACACCACCACAGTATTTACACCATCACCACATCACAAACACCACCACAGCACCAACACCATAACAGCACCAAAACATCCATAGTACCAACACCATCACAGTATCAAAACCATCACAGCACCAACACCACCACAGCATCAACACCAACACCACCACAGCACGAACACCACCACAACACCAACACCAACATAGCACCTACACCACCACAATACCTACACATCCACAGCACCTACACCACCACACATACACCCACCATTCATGTATATCTATTAGTCTATTAGCCCACGATCACGACTACAGCCTCAGGTAAAGCTGAAACTTAATTTGCACCCGACATTGTATTATAATAATCTATATTGCAACCAAGTACAATGAACGTTAGATACTTCTTCTCCATTGGTGTAGGCATTTGTATTTTTTGTTTTTTTCATATCCGAAAATGTAAGTCCTAGTTAGCTTGGTTTGCAATTTTTATGGAATAATATGAAATTACTATATATATCTGTTGTCAGTCCGAAATGTTTTCGCAACCACTTTCGGTGACCCAGAGACTTAATTGACCTTTTTCGTGAGAATCTTATGTTGATTCTACCCATTTGAATATGGCATTTACAATTAAACAATTTGTATTCATAAATGCAATATTCCAATGAATTAAATCCTCATAAGAATAATGCAAAACATCTATCAACTCACTGTATTTGTATATATTGGTTACGAAAACGTTGCTGGCTGACGAAAACTGTCTCTGCTATAAACTAATGAAACTGTTTCTGCTATAAACTAATGAAAAATATAAACATTATTAACATGATATTCTTCGACAATAATCTTCTTAATATCTGAGTTCTTAAAATGAACATATGGCAATTTACCGTCAACCTAAAGAAAGTCGAAGGTAAAGTATTATAGTTTGTCTGAAGTCTGGTAACCCTTGAATTCAGAAACTTCCAAACCAGAATTGCTGAAAGAAATATAATGCCGGATAAAACTTTCATCCGACTCTCCCTTAAAACTTAATTCGCGGCCAATTCTCCGGGGGCCACTAAATTAATATCGGAGGCTGGAATTTGATACACCCGAGATTGCGGTGTAGAATAAATATTACCTGAGCCATGCGGTCGTGAGAGAGAGAGAGAGAGAGAGAGAGAGAGAGAGAGATAGGGGGGGGGGGAGGGGGAGGGAGATAGAGAGAGAGAGATTGTGTGTACGAAGATACAAGGCATAGTTATTATTTAAAAACCTTACAGACCATTCAGGAGGTATATTTTAGTATGCAAAATACTATCAAATCCCTTCTTTAACAAATCTTCTGTATAACTATTTTCAAACTACGAGATTATTGTACAAAGTAAAACAGAATTGTATATGACAGAGGATCCACAGTCATGCAGTATACGGCACTGTATACTGCAGTATACTCATTCGGTTTTTACTTCCAGCCATGGTTGCATGTTGTGTTCATATTGAGGCTAAGCATTTCTTTATAATTCAAGTTGTCAATCACATTAATTATTAGAAGACTTCATCTAGTAGATTTCGTAGTCTAGAAGTTTCTAAAAAAATGAGAGAGAGAGAGAACTATATATATATATATATACAGGGTGGGGCAGAGAGGACGGACGTTTTTGGTATATGCGCAAAATCTTTAATTTTAGCTTCAAACAAATTGTATTGACATCAATGTTTTCATATTGAATTAACATTTGACAAAATCAAGTGTGGAAAACAACATCGCTCATGTGGTGTCCATTTTCATTGATTCATTTCTGAAGGCGTTCTTGGAAGTTGGCCTCCACTCTCTCCAGCATTGCTCTTTCGATTTGGGCGACTTCCACGCGAATGGCTTCCTTCAAATCGTCCAATGTACGGGGATTATGCTCATACACACGTACGGGTGGGAACAGCCTGATTTCAGTGAATGTTGAAGTGGCGACGAAACTCACGCTGAACTGCTGTGACAGACCCGTTATTCTTCACGTAACTGTCGTAGGCAAACACGCGCTGCTCTATCGTCCACAGCGCCATGGCTTCAACTGAAAAGAAACAAAAAAAAATTGCTAAGACACCACGGACAGAATGGTACCTGTCAGACATATGTCCCTCCCCCTGGGGCTGAGTAATAGCCATTTCAAAAACGTCCGTCCTCTCTGCCCCACCCTGTATATATACGGTAACGCATGTTTTGGAAACGCGGATTTGGTGGCACGCGGTACACCCCAAATATCCAAAATGTTGCTAACACGGTCAATACATACACTGGCGCGGGGTCCAGCTGGGCGCCGAACCTTTACTCCCGACTTTCGTAGCTCACATCATTGCAAATATATGGCCTATGATCGTTCCCGTACATTGGGTGAAGACTAGAACACTCCACATTGTGTAGTTAATGTGTGAGGTGAGAATAATTACCGAAATACACTTATGTTATTGTTTGGCTGTCGAGTGAGTGTGTGTGTTGTCATTGTGTGGAAAACATGGCTAGGGTATCTCGGTCGCCGAATCATTAATCACGACTTTCGTAATTTACCGATGCTCATATCTCTGCAAATAAATGGCCTAACCAAGTGTTTATGCCTACCCGAGGTAGATATGATCGTTGTTGTGCGTTTTGTGAAGACTAGAACACTCTACATTGTGTAGTTATTGTGTGAGGTGAGAAATAATAAGACGGCGAATTATGCGGCAACTCCGAAGGTACTATTTTCGTAATTTACCGATGCTCATATCTCTGCAAATAAATGGCCTAACCAAGTGTCTATGCATACCAGATGAAGATATGGTTGTTGCAGTGCGTTGGGTGAAGACTAGAACACTCTACATTGTGTAGTTATTGTGTGAGGTGAGAAATATGATGGTGGGATTTCAGAGCTTCGATCGAAAAATGTCGGCTACTGCTGTGACTCTCTCTCCTTAGCCTAGCTGCCTAGCCTAAACAAAATATTTATTCAGAGGTAAGAGTTGTTGCAATGGGCAAATCAACTCATTGCACATGTCAAATTACCTTTATAATTGATTTAATTATTATAACATAGGCTTCTATGGAGAAAAAGTAGACTTTGTGGAAATCCCCAGAACACCAAGGTACATTTAACATGTAAACATATGGGTTCGGTAACGCGGATTTTGCTAACACGGGAGGTAACCAGAACACATTGTCCGCGTTACCGATATATATATATATTTATATTTATATATATATGTATATGTATATATATATATCCACCCATCCAGGTGGATGGGACTCGTTAGCCTTGGTCGGCAACTCTTCTAGAGGAGACAACCTTATACAAATCCGGGTGGATGGGACTCGTCAGCCTTGGTTGGCAACCTGTCTAGGGGAGTAAACCTGATACAAATCCTTACTGCTTACCTAAGGGTAAGGCAGGTTATTGGATGGATTAGCCAAACACCACTGTAGAAAAATAGTGCTAACAAGATACACAGAGAGCCTCGGAGTCAGACGGATCCTAAATTGAGTGGTCAACCCTGTAAGTCCTTCACTAAACTGGCTCGGGTTGTCCCTCTCACAGGGAATAGGTCCGCTTGGGGGCATTCTGTGTATGGCCACCCTCGTAAGGAGAGTAAAGCGTCCGGCAATAGATATATATATATAAATATATATATATATATATATATATATATATATATATATATATATATATATATATATATATATATATATAATATATATAATTTATGTTTTTTCTGTGTGTATGAAGGAGACAAAAGGTAGGCTGCCTGTAACGAGTGTCTTCCCCAGAGCCAAAAGGAGTGATAGAGAGCTACATTCAAGGGACGTTGGGGTAAAAATGCCTGGACACTCGAAGTTGAAAGCAGTCTATGTCATAGGAAAATGGAAAGATTGATTGAGGGAGAAACTTCCAGAGTTCACTAGTTGAGTAGAAGACAGACTGAGAAAATTTGCAAATTCTTGGGTTGGAAAGTTGGACAGAATAGAAGTGGGAGTCTGTTGAAGGGCGGGTGCCTCACACTCACTGTAAGGGCGAGGGTATGCACTGAGAGAGTTCTGAAGAACACTGATTGTTGTAATAAAGATAGAAGAGTGAAAGAGATGCAATATTGTGGCGTGTAGAAAGATATTGTAGGGAAATAGTAAGAGGAAGTGAGTTGATGAGGCAAAACACTTTTGACTCTACTCTTTCGAGAATTGCGGTGCGAGTGGAACCTCCCCACACATGCGAACAATATTTGATACATGGGCGCACTGTGCCCCAATACAGAGCAAAAAGGTGCGCGGGGATGAAGAACCAACGAAGCCGGTCGAGCACACTTAACTTTTGGGAAGCTGTTATGGCAAAAGTGGTAATATGACCTATCCAAGATAGGTCGGATGAAAAAGACACCCAAGAAGATTAAGAGAAGATGAAGGGTTGCTTTGTGTATTGTTAAAAAGTAATTGTAATTGTCTTGTTGAAGAGTGTGATGGGTAAATAGTAGGAGAAATTGGGTATGAAGGAATTGATAGTAACAAGATTTTCTTTGCCCAAATCAGAAATAATTGATAAATCAGAAGATAGAGGTGCAATTACCCCATTACCTGCGTTTTTGAGTGATTGCATGCTGGGTTGTGAAGAACTAGTTGATTATTGTTAGGTAGAGTCATTAGCATATGAGTGGATAGGGCTAGAAGTACAGTTGAGGAGATAATTAATTAATATTAGAAAGAGAACTGTAGACGGGGCAGAACCCTTTGGAACACCAGATTTGATAGGTTGAGGAAGAGAGCAATGGCCGTCTACAACTGCAGTTATGAAACGGTCAGAAAGGAAATTGGAGACAAAGGCACAGATAGAGAGATAGAAACCGAATGAGGGTAGACTGGAAATTAGTGATTTGTGCCAGACTCTATTGAAGGCTTTCGATATGTCTAGTGCAATAGAAACAATCTCACTGAAGTCGTGAAGGGAGGTTGACCATGAGCTAGTAAGATAAGCAAGGAGATCACCAGTAGAGCGGCCCTTAAGGAAACCATACTGGCAAACTGAAAGTAGATTATGGGAAGGTAAATGCTTAAGAGATTTAAATTAAGAAGAGTTTTAAAAACTTTAGAAATGCAAGGAATGAGAGCAATTGGACGATAGTTGGAGGGTTGAGAGTGGTCTCTCTCCTTTGGGACAGGTTGAATGAGGGCAAACTTCAAGCAAGAAGGAAAGACGTTAAAGGAATGACAGACGAAAGAGATTGCCTCGGCAGGGAGTCGGCACGAAAGAACAGTTTTTGAGTACAACAGGAGGAACACCAATGCGGTTCATATGCCTTCTTAGTATTAAGCCCAGCGAGGGCAGAAAGTACATCCTTATAAGAGATTTTGATATAAGGCATAAGTAAGTGAGAGGGGGGTGGAGATGGAGGTGTAGCACCAGAATCATCAAAGGTGGAGTTTATAGAGAAAGTTTGAGTGAAGAGTTCAGCTTTGTCAGAGAAAGAGGTAAGGGTGATGCAGTCAGAGTGGGAAAGACGAGGGACTGAAATTTTTGGAGAGGATTTTATACAGCCGTCGTACGATGGAACATATGGTATACACTCCGTCCGTTCGTATGCGAGTTAACTATCCTTGTCGTCATCACTCTAAAACCTGTACTTCTTCACCAATTGTGATAAGACTTACAATATACCTTCACTACTGTAATACCTTGGATGAATTCGATTTTCATCTTTTTACCAAACAAATTAGTGACGCTACTACCAAATGTTTCTGTCTGACAGCAGCGTATTGGTTAACTTTCATTATTTCTTTTACAAATGTTATATGATTTACAACATAGCTTCTCTACAATAAGACCTTGGACGAGTTGATTTTCAGCGTCTTATCAGAAAGTCTAGGGATGCTACTACCAACTTTTTCTGTCAGACACCCTATGCGTATCACTCGAAAGCCTTATTTCTTCACCGATTTTGGTAAGATTTACAACATTGCTTTTTTACTAATAGACCTTATTGATAGTAGTGATGAGAATTAATTATGTGATTGCTGTAGTGATGATAACAGTAGTGGTGATGGTATAGTAGTGTATCGTAGGATTTATGGATTAACTGTTTGATTGTTTATTTACCAAGAAAATATAATTCTGTAGCGGGGCTTTGGTTATTACTGTTAGCTTTGTGAAGGTACTGTCGCTGCCCTATGGGAAGTACCTGTAACTTTAAACACTATAAAGAATAGCAACTAGATATTAACTGAGCTAAATTCCTGTATTCTGTAAAAGAATTGGATACATTAAGAACATAAAGTATTAACACACGCAAAATAAGTTACAGTATCGCACTACATAAGTCACTGTATAATACTGTAATCTACCTTAGCCGTTAAGACGGTTAAGGGATAGGACCTTCCTTGTTGCTGCTCTCACTGCTACTGGCCCTGGGACTCTTAGAGCATGTGCCGGCTTTTACCAGTGTGATGTGATATTTCATTAGTTGCTAGCAATCATCTTGGTGTTCCAGCAATTCTCTGCAGGGAGGCGTGAGAACCAATGCTTACAGGGCAGGAATCATACCAAGGCTTTTATAGGTGGGGCGTATGATCTTCTATGGGTGAGATCATCCCAACTAGAAATGTACAGTTGAATACTATAATAAGAGAATAACTGTTATAATGGTGTGAGATATATATGTTAATTATACGGTTACCCTACAGTGTACAGTCGCTCAAAATGCGCTGTTACAGTAGTATAGTGATGATAATGATGATGATGATAGTTGTAGTAATGATGCGATTGTTAACAGCTTCCCAACAGTTTCCCAAACAGCTTCCAAAAAGTTAGGTGTCCTCAACCATCTCCACGGGTTCTTCACCCCTGCACAGCTTCTTGGTCTGTATTGGGGCAAAATGCACCCCTGTATTGAGTATTGTTCGCATGTGTGGGGAGGTTCCACCCAAACCGCACTTCTCGAACGAGTAGAATCAAAAGCATTTCGCCTCATCAACTCACTTCCTCTTACTAGTTCCCTACAATCTCTTCATACACGCCGCAATGTTGCATTTCTTTCACTCTTCTATCGCTATTACAACAATCAGTGTTCTTCAGAACTCTCTCAGTGCATACCCCCTCCTTTGCAACAAGTGCAAGGCACCCGGACACAGTCCCATTCCTATTCTGTCCAGCTCTCCAACCCAAGAATTGGTAAATTTTCTCAGTCTTTCTTTTACTCAACAAGTGAACTCTGGAACTCTCTCCATCAATCAATCTTTCCTTCATCCTATGACTTAAACTGCCTTAAACTTTGTGTGTCAAGGCATGTTGACTCCAAAGTCCCTAGAATTTGGCTCTGTCACTCTCTTAGCTTTGGGGGAGACACTCACTACAGGCAACCTGCCTTTTGTATCCTTCATACACATAGAAAGAAAAAGTTATGTTGGTCATAGTAGTAGTGATAGGCTAGTGGTAATAAGAGCGATGATGGTGATAGCTGTAGTGATGATAGTAGAGATGATAGTGGTAGTGATAATGTTGATAATAATAATGATGGTAATAGTGATAGTTGTGATGATAGTGATTTAGGTGACAGTAGTAGTGATAATGGTGATAGGAGTGATGATGGTGATAGCCGTAGTGATGACAGTAGGGATGATGGTAATAGTAGTAGTGATAATGTTGATATTGGTGATGGTGATAGTAGCAGTATTATGCACCCGTTTGCGTTGCTCTTGTTGGCTAAATGCCACAAGTCTTAGAAAAGCAAAAGTTGGAAAGTTCAGAGCATTTGTTATTGATGAAAGTGGTTTTGGCGAATCGAAGGACAGATTTGTCTTGATTCCGAGCAGAAGCATATACAGTACAAGATTCTTGAGATTGAGAGCGAAGGTACCGTTTAAATGCTTCCTCCTTATTGCAGACAGCAGTAGAAGAAGAGTAAGTAAACCAAGAATTTTGTGAGTAAGTTTTAGAGAAAGGAAATGTAATGTATGCTTCCATGCCCGAAAGGATTACCTCAGTAATGCCCTCGGCATCCTCTGAAGGTGTCCGGTCATGGCAGCAAAAATCATTCCATGTATAATCAAAGAAGTACTGCCGAAGAGCTTCCCAGTCGGCAGCGCCAAAATGCCACAAGTGCCGCCGGCGGGGGGGGGGGGGGGGTAGAAGGCCGTACTGTAGAGGCAGGATAGGTAAGAGAGATATGGTTATGATCGGAGGAACCCAATGGAGATGGAAGCTTTACAGTGTAAGTATATACAGGTATGTTATCACTCCAATTAGATTTAAACATTGCAAGTGCATTTAAGTGTAAGTAATTGCCCGTATGCGATCTAACTATCGAGTGTAATATTTATATGAATTCGAAAAGATCTTGTTATCTATATTTTGACATTGAGTTGAGCAAATTATATAATTAGTAAGTTTTGCTGTGAGACGCTTGCTTCTAGTTATTGTTCATGTCAAGCGTTTATTCTGTTTCTTTTCACATTTCTTTCGTCAACCATTATCGCTGTATACCTACCCTCTTGCTCAGAAACCTCGTATGCCGAGAGTTACTGTCCTGTGTTGTGATTTTCCCTTTATGAGCCCTCAGCTGTGATTGGGGGAAAACAATCACATGATCTATATATTTTGCCCAGGAGGAACTTTGTCGTTCCTAAGTGTTACACAGTGTACTGTACATTTCTGTTATGACCAATGTTGGGAAATGTTATAGCAGGCAGATAACACTTATATTTTTGTATATATATATATATATATATATATATATATATATATATATATATATATATATATAGTTACGACCCTGGCGGCCATGAAGCTGTTGGCTCACTTGACCAGAGTAGCAACAGTAAGTTTTTATGATTCTCAAGTGGCTGGTAGAATTTTGGCTGTCTGTTGTTGCTTGCTTTCCTTTCACTTCATATAAATAAAACCGCTACAGAATAATGTACTAGTCATAAAGGAAGATTAGCTAGATAAATTAGAAGTTCTAGAATAACTTTAAGATCATATAATTATAATTTACTAATGATTATTTTGATTATTTATGATTAGTATGATTATTTATACTTAATTATGATGAATTATTATATTACCTATTATTATTTATGATGATGATTCATCGAGAACGGTTCCCGCAGTCCACGGGTTAAGATTAATCAAGATGGAGATTAATTATAAAGTATTATTTCTTAAGTATTTAGATATTTCTTATATACTCGAATAGTATATTATTTATTATAAACATTTAAGGTAATCATCTTAATATTTGATTATCCTTCATTATCATTATCATATTATATTATTTACTAGTACTATCGAAGAAGGGAAGATAATTAAGTCACCTATTCAACAACAATAAATATATGTATAAACCCAATAAACAAAAGATAAGTATGTACAAAATAAAGACAAATAAATAAAAAAAAAAAATAAGTTCCAGGACGTACCGGTATATGATTGTCCGATCGTTCACTGCTCGCTAATTTGCCCAATATTAAATTATTTCAATGCTTAATCAAGTAGAAATTACAACAAGGGCGCATTGCAAGTTATTTAAGTATCAAAATCTAAGTTGCTTAACAAATTGACGAATAAACAATTAGTTTAACTATTCATTAATAAAATCACCAATAAACCTCTCCATTGTCACGCCACATTGTTAACCTTTCTAGATTCATAGAACAAATACACTAAAGGGTACTTCACACAGTCAGGAATGCGAGCTAGAATCACTAGGAGTAGCTGAAAATTCGGATTCCTGGGCCTATTCGCGGTGAAAATCGATGACTCCTAGTGACTCTAGCGATATCCTAGTGATTCCTGTTAGACTCCCAGTGACTCCAAACCAGTCCCGGCCGATTGGCCCTGTCCGACAAAATGTTCACCGTGTTTAAGGTTCTCGTAGCGAATCGGACCATTCCCAGTGATTCCCAGTGGTCCCCAGTGAATCCCCAGTGACTCCCAGTGAGTCCTGGTGATTCTGGTGAGAACTGAAACTGAAACCGAAACCTGTCCACGAATCACCGAGAATCACCAGGAATCACTGGGAGTCACTGGGGAATCACTGGGGATCACTGGGAATCAACTGGGAATCAACTGGGAATCAACTGGGAGTCACTGGGAATGGTCCGATTCGTGGCGAGAACTTTAAACACGGTGAACATTTTGTCGGACAGGGCCAATCGCCCGCGAGTGGTTTGGAGTCACTGGGAGTCTAAGAGGAGTCACTAGGATATCGCTAGAGTCTCTAGGAGTCATCGATTTTTCACCACGAATAGGCCCAGGAATCCGAATTTTCAGCTACTCCTAGTGATTCTACCTCGCATTCCTGACTGTGTGAAGTACCCTTTAATAAATATATTATTCATATAAACCTGTAAAGGGTACATCACACAGTCAGGAGTGCGAGCTAGTAAGAGTCTAATAGGAGTCACTAGGAGTCACTAGAATCACTAGGAGTCATCGATTTTCACCGCGAGCAAATGGGAGTTTAACAGAAGTTGCTAGAGTCACTAGGAGTCATCAATTTTCACCGCGAATAGGCCCGCGAGTCCGAATTATCCCCTACTCCTAGTGACTCTAGCTCGCAATCCTGACTGTGTGATGTACCTTTAATACTTCTCACGTGAAAGTATAATATACAGTATACAGGTAGTTAACTTTTCTTGGTCAAACATTATAAATAGGCCTAGTATTAAGCTGTGTAAGTACAATTTTCCACAAGACATTGTATTCACCCAGTGATTGTGTGTAGAGAAGGAAATTACGGTAGTTGAGGTAATTAATAATGTGAACAATGTATGGTCAATGTTACAATACCCTACTTGTAGTCTACAAGTTCTGCAACTCCCCTTACCTAACATAACGAGAGTGGTGGATACGTGTTTGTATGTGTTTTGAAATGTCAAGTTTGCTTGGTGGTGGTGAGTGGAGTTTGGATTACTACTTCGAGGGGCGTTGTAGTCGCCGGGGTAGATTTTGGAGCCAACGGAATCATGGCTTGGTTGTTTAGGGGCCTTTGTAGTCGCCGGTAAATAATCTAGAAGTTCTGCAACTCCCTGACCTAACTTAAGCAAACTAACACAACCTATAAGTGTTACCTATTTTAGGTAATCGTATGAAATATTACAGAACTCGGTAATGAATGAAAACAACAAGGTGGGAAGGATTAACTATCCACTATTTAGACAATAGTTTAAATATATTTGTTTCGTAAAGTATAGTAAGCATTGATATCATGACCTTACGGTACATAATAATACAGACTTATCGTATTATATAAATGTCTGTAATGATGTATGAATACAGTCATAATACGTTATGATGATATTAGAGGACTGTAGTTATAGTGTCCGTGGGTCGGTGGTGAGTGTGCATGTGGCTTGGCACAGCTTCACAATGGGTGCCGTGCCTGGCATACTCGCATCTCATTCCTAACAATCCCAGTGATGCTCGGTGACTCTCAGTGAATCCTATCTAGTTCCCAGTGATTCCTATATTACTCCTATCGACTCGTATATTACAGTAATGCGAAATGTTCAACTTTTCAATAACTCGCACTTCATTCCTGGTTTTATCCCGGTGATTCCTGGTGATTCCCAGTGACTCCCAGTGTTTCGAAGGTACACTCCCACTGGTTCCTACAGTGTTGTCAGTGCACGGGGAATTGCAGACATTCGCGGTCGTATTCCCCGGCATCACCAGGAATCATTACTCCTAGTGATTCTAGCTCGCATTCCTGACTGTGTGAAGTACCCTTAACAAAAGGCGGCACGAAAACTCACCTTAAAGGTTGTTGCACACTGACACGACAGGCCCTTCAAGACTGGCACGAACACCCACGACAGATACAAATCCTGTGTCTTGCCGAATTTTCTAGAGATCGCGGCGAAAATGGCTGGCATCGTTAGAGTCGTATCTTTACCGTATCTCTTCCGCACGACTTGATAAGACTCTAGCGATGCCGATACGGTGGAGAAACAAATGCTACAAAGAAGATAGGAAAAGTCGTGCGAAGGGTACACGACTAGTCCACGGAAAAGATACGACCCAAAAGACTGCGATACAACTCAGAAGAATCGTATCGACGCCGTGAGACGTGCAACCGGATTGAGGCTAGACGCGCGGTTGCCAACTCGACCGTTGCCAATTTTCCGCACGGAAGTGGCGGCTGCGAAACGTCTAACGGGTTGGATTCTGCGTACTTTTAAAACACGCGGTGAATTGCCTATGATAACGCTCTTCAAATCTCTAGTGCTACCGCGGCTTGAATACTGTAGCGTATTAACATCCCCATACAAAGCAGGTGAAATAAATGACGTAGAGAGTGTACAAAGAAATTTCACTTCGCATATAAGTTCGATAAAACATCTACACTATTGGGAGCGTTTAAGAGCACTGAATCTGTACTCACTGGAACGTAGAAGAGAACGTTACCTAATAATATACACATGGAAAATCGCAGAGGGTTTAGTACCAAACCTACATACTCCGATAGTCATGAAATTCAGTGATAGGAGAGGCTGGGAATGCGAAATCCCCCGGATGAATAACAGGGGTGCTATGGGCTCTCTGCGAGAGGGCTGGTTATCACACAGAGGCCCACGTCTCTTCAACAAACTCCCACGGCGAGTAAGAGACATGAGGGACATCTCCTCGGATGAATAACAGGGGTGCTATGGGCTCTCTGCGAGAGGGCTGGTTATCACACAGAGGCCCACGTCTCTTCAACAAACTCCCATGGCGAGTAAGAGACATGAGGGACATCTCGTTAGACAACTTCAAGAGAGCCCTAGATGTCGAACTGCAAAAAGTGCCAGACGAGCCCATCCTCGCAAGGGTGCGAGCTGTCGCTTCAAACCGTCTACTGCACCAAATCACCACCCATAACGAGGGGCGTCGCGCTCCTTGGTG
Organism: Paralithodes platypus; assembly: GCA_032716605.1. Classification (NCBI taxonomy): domain Eukaryota; kingdom Metazoa; phylum Arthropoda; class Malacostraca; order Decapoda; family Lithodidae; genus Paralithodes; species Paralithodes platypus. The sequence continues at coordinate 36,967,487 of CM064492.1, read as the reverse complement.
CCGCTAGAGGAGCGGCGAACACATCCAAAGGTATCCAAAGGTAAGCAAGAGATACGGTCCGCACGGCAGGCTTACGCACCAGACGACGTTGATACGGGCTATACGATTTTGATACGGCGAGTTTGTGATAGAGACCAGACTCAGACGATTTTTTGCAGTTGACAGGGGATTCCCCCAAACTTTAGAACAGCTCAAAATCTCGTATCAACCCCCGATGCCTCGCTTGGACCGTGAGAGTCACCCACGGCTAATTCCCGATATCCACGATTATGTTGCCGATTCGCCGTATCAGGCTGAAATTTTGAGTCGGGAACTCGCCTGGAGGGGCTTTCATGTCAGTGTGCAACGACCTTTACACACCTGGTAGTTATAACCTGTCATAATTTAACTGCAAGACCAAACCACGCATGTTAAGTACAGTATCTTAGAGTTACAATTCAAAGTTAATTAAGTAAAGTTAAATAAGTTCAGGTAAACTGAACACCATTACCACTTTAGTAATAAAAAAATAAAAATCTTATCGGTTACTGCCATGTCTGAATTATCTCCTCCATTGCCTCTCCTTACCCTCACGATCTGAGCCGAGTCAGGAATACAACTGATTTCCAAACCCCATTCTACCCCTGGATACACATTCTATTTGGTCTCTAGAGAATCACTAAGTCCCATTATCATGACGTGATGGAAAGTTCCGGTCTCATCATGCCGCTTCCAATCGTATCACTCTTATCCTGCCGGCGCCAATCAGACAGGTCTCACCCCACTCGTTTGACCCCTCCATACGGGCCGAAACCATCCAACAGCTTTCTATGTCCAGAGGGGGACCTGGGGGTCATGGTGGGGTAAGTGTAGAGGGCTCAATTCCGCCAACTAGGTAGTTTGTCTCCAGACTGGTTGCCTCGTCTGTCACACCTCCACCGCTAAAAAGGTGAATGCGACAAAGAGGAGTATTTGATAAACATTTTAAGTACGCAACAAACCATCTGCCAAAACATTCTGTACACCCTTTATGTGGCGAATGTCAAGGGTGTACTCTTGTAGCAGTAGGCTCCACCTTTCCCAAAGAAGGGTGACCGCTCTCAACCCTCCATCTATCGTCGAATTGCTCTCATCTCTTGTATCTCTAAAGTTTTTTAAACTATTCTTACTTTCAAATATCTTAAGCATTTCTCTTCTCATAATCTACTCTTAATCCTAGTATGGTTTCCTTAAGGGTCACTCTACTGGTGATCTTCTTTCATATCTTACTAACTCTTGGTCATTCTCCTTTCGGGACTTCGGCGAGACCTTTTCTATTGCGCTAGACATATCGAAAGCCTTCGATAGAGTCTGGCACAAATCTCTAATTTCTAAACTATCCTCCTTCGGTTTCTATCCCTCCATCTGTGCCTTTTTCTCTAATTTCCTTTCCGGCCATTCCATAGCTGAAGTTGTGGTCGGACATCGTTCACTTCCTCATATTATCATTTCACACTATTCAATTAGTTTTCCAGAATGCCCCAGCAAGCAATCCCTCAAAAACAAAAGTAATGAAGCCATACAACAGTTATCATCTGATCTAACTAATATTTCCAATTGGGGCAGAGAAAACCTTGTTGCCTTTAATGCTTCCAATACCCAATTTCTCCATCTATCTACCCGCCGTGAACTCCCAGAGCAGAGGACTATTCCTTATACTTCAAAAATACAAAACTTAACCCTTCATCTTCTCTCAGTATGCTTGGTGTCTCTTTTTCTTCTGCTCTCTCTTGGAAGGAGCATATTACCAGTCTTGCTAAGGTGGCCTCCCAGAAGCTGGGTGTGCTCAACCGCCTCAAGGGGTTCTTTGCCCCTGCTCAGCTTCTTGCTCTGTACAGGGGCACAGTGCATCCTTGTATCGAGTATTGTTCACATGTGTGGGGAGGATCCTCTCACACAGCACTTTTAGACAAAGTAGAGAGGAAAGCCTTTTGTATCATTAACTCCCGTCCACTCACCAACTCTCTGCAGTCTCTCTCTCTTCGCCGCAATGTTGCATCTCTCTCGCTATTCTATCGCTACTACAATAATCAGTGTTCTTCAGAGCTCTCTCAGTGCATACCACCTCCTCTACGTAGGGTACGTAGTACCCGTCTTGCAACACAATCCCACCCCTACTCTGTACAACTCTCCAACTCAAGAGTGAAATGTTACTCCCAATAATTCTTCTATTCAACAGCTGAGCTCTGGAACTCTCTCCCTCAATCCATCTTTCCCTCATCCTATGACTTAAATTGTTTCAAACTCCGTGTGTCCAGACATTTTGGCTCGAACGTTCCTTGAGTTTGGCCCTGTCACTCTTTTAACTCTGGGGAAGGCACTCGTCACAGGCAGATTTGCCTTTTGTCTCCCTCATTCACAAAGAAAAAAAAATCCTAACATGTTGGTGTAGCCGGAATACTTGCAGAACTACGGAAACGTTCAGATCACCTAAAAAACAAAATACTCGTCTACCCTATTCGCTGCGATATAACCTCCTCCAAGGCGTATTATTACTTGAATCTTCCATGCATCATGCTTATTGATGCCATCTTGCTAGCTATCACCCCATAGTTTCTATTTATGTTTCTCGCCCCACTCTAATAAATATCCACCTCATCCACAAACCTCTCCCTCACATTTTTCTCCTTCCATTATCAGGCAGCTTCACCACCCCTCCCATTACAGACACACATCCCCCCCCCCCCCCCACACACACACACACACACGTACACTAAAAGATGGAGGGGGAAGGACGTGTCACTGAGGGTGTAGTTAACCAAACCACAATGTCCACCTTAATTAGTGTGCTCTGGTCTCTAGTGTGTGTGTCCTTCTACGGTCGCCTGTATCCTGTCCTGCCTTGGTCTGTATCCTGTCCTGCCTTGGCCTACTATACTCGATATTTGTTTTTGTGTATTATTAATTATTTGATTTATTTATTTGTTGTCCTGCTCTTTCCTATCTTTTTCTCCGTTGCATACTGTCCTACTCTATTGAACTGTACTCTGGTTTGTTGCCTTCAATCCTTTTCCTTCTCTATTTGTCCGTGCCTTTCCCTGAGTCCTCCTCCCATGTGTGTGTGTGCTTGTGTGTGTGTGTGTGTGTGTGTGTGTGTGTGTCTGTTCTTCCCGGCACTTTCGTGTCCTTCCCTTCCCCATTCTGTCCTTCCCTATCCTACTCTGTTCTTCCCTATCCTTGCCTGTCCTTCCCCGCACTTTCAAATCCTTCCCTATCATTCTCTTTTCTTCGCTACCCTTTCCTGTCCTTCCCTGCACTTCCCTGTCCTTCCTTACCTTTTCCTGTCCTTCCCTTCCCTGTCCTTTCGTGTCCTTTCCTAGCCATTCCTGTCCTTCCCTAGCCTTTCCTGTCCTTCTCTACCCTTCCCTGTCCTTCCTTACCATTCCCTATCCTTCCCTACCGATTCCCTGTCCTTTCTTGTCCTTTCCTAACCTTCCCTGTCCTTCCCACCCTTCCCTGTCCCTCCCTACCGATTCCCTGTCCTTTCTTGTCCTTTCCTAACCTTCCCACCCTTCCCTGTCCTTCCCTACCGATTCCCTGTCCTTTCCTAACCTTCCCTGTCCTTTCCTGTCCTTCCCTACCCTTGCCTGTCCATTATTGTCCTTCCTTGTATCATTCTCCAATTGGGATGCATATACTGTATTATAAGACAAACTGTCAAGTGCTGTGCTCTTCTCTTGAACATTAAGTAAATGCAATCTTAAATAAGATATAATGTGAATTATATGGATTGATTGAGGCATCCATACTTTTAAAATGTTCGCGTTTTTATCTGTATTGTTGTGTTCATTTATTACCTGCCCTGTATCTGTATTATTCTACACCGTACTGCGATACTGTATAGCAAGCCCTGTCATGTAGATTTGTTCATTGTGATATATCCTTGACTCTAATCCTTTATCTGGTCTTGGTACCCTGTATTTGGCTCTTCCAAGCTGTAAACTATATACGTATAAACAATAGTAGACGACCGTACTATACGACTTTAGACAAGTTTGTCGAAGAAATTATTCTTATATGTATTTTACCTCTGAATTGTGATATATATAGTGATTTCGACGATTAGTTTGATTTGTGACAGTTGCAATTATCGCACTGAGTTAGCAATAGCGCTGCCTGGCCTGCCATCGTAGGAATAATTGTCCATTTTAATAGTGCATAATTGTTGCCGTTATTCTGTATAGTTTCCTGTATTGTCGTGACTTGGAGTATCTGCACAGAATGATACAATTTACTGATATTATGGTTTATGTTTGAGCTTCACAAATTAAATTATTTGTTTTAACTAGTCAAAGCTCTCTGATATTCTAATATCGTAAAGATCTGTTCAGTTAATTATAACCGCATCTGTGTTAATTTTACACATACACACACACACACACACACACACACACACACACACACACAGATAGGCAGTAATAGTGTATAGGATGGGAATTATTTGCAAGCCCGAGAGGTGCAGAGAGTTAATCTTATATTAATTAGTATTTCTGATCAAATAAACTAATCAAAGCAAGGCAAAGATAAATTAATTAGTATATAGTTTTATTTAAAATCTCGAGTCACTCTGTATTTAGCCCAAATTATGATGCAGACACTTTACAAACATATGATCTGCAGAAACCATGTGATAACCCTCGATAATATTAGTTATTTACGGTCGAAATATCTAATGGTTTCATGAAGAACAAATAATAATAGTAATATTAACAATAATAATAATAATGATAATGAAAATAATAATAATGATAAATTATAATATAAATGCAGTATAAGGTTTTCCTTGTGGTAAATTACCATCTTCTATTGTTAATTTGATTAATATTTATATAATACTGTATATACTGTATGCTGCGTGTAGTCCTTGAGTATCCTATACAGGTATGTATCACATAAGCATATTAAAGATCGATAAAGAACTATACTTGGTATGTTTTATTGTTCATGTCTGTTATTTTGAGGGCGGGGAATCGTCTGTTGTTAACTCAAAATTGTATTGATTCTATTCGGGTACCAAATGAAGGTATTAATACAGACTCCTATATTTATTGAAAATTCCTGCTTACACAAACACACACACACACACAGATACTCACACGCTCGCACGCGATCTTTCCACCCAAGCCTTAGGATTGTTTTCGATAGTCCTTTATTTAAGCCATACCACATTAGCAATGCTACATTCATTTGATCTGATTTCATAAAATTACATACATATACAAATATATTTAATCAGACATATAGATGCACATTAATTGGTTGGTACATTAACGGAACAAGGAAGATATAAAGATATATAAGCACAAAAGGCCAAGAGAGAGAGAGAGAGAGAGAGAGAGAGAGAGAGAGGGAGAGAGGGAGAGAGAGAGAGAGAGAGAGAGAGAGAGAGAGAGAGAGAGAGAGAGAGAGAGAGAGAGAGAGAGAGAGAGAGAGAGAGAGAGAGAGAGAGAGAGAGAGAGAGAGAGAGAGAGAGAGAGGGTGTCATCTGTCTGGATTACAGGTGAAGGATCGACAGGGTAGTGGGGGGCCCTCTGTCCCCCTGCTACCTTTCTTTCTCTCTCTCTTTCTCTCTCTCTCTCTCTCTCTCTGTCTCTCTCTCTCTCTCTCTCTATATATATACTGTATATATACAGTATATATATATATATATATATATAATTTTTTTTTTTTTTTTTTTAGCTCTCATGGAAAGATCATATTACCACTTTCTCTAAAACAGTTACATAGAAGTTGGGATGCTCAACCGTCTCCTTGAATTATTTACCCCCGCACAGCTTCTTGCTCTGGTTGGGACTCGTTAGCCTTGGTCGGCAACTCATCTAGGGGAGACAACCTTATGAAAATCCGGGTGGATGGAACTCGTTAGCCTTGGTCGCCAACCTGTCTAGGGGAGTAAACATGATACAAATCCATACTGCTTATCTAAGGATAAGGCAGGTTAGTGGATGGACTAGCCGAACACCACTGTAGAAAAATAGTGCTAAAAAGATACATAGAGGGCCTCTGAGTCGGACGGATCCTAAATTGAGTGGTTAATCCTGTAAGTCCTTCAGTAAACTGGCTCGGGTTGTCCCTCATACAGGGAATAGGGTCGCTTGGGGGCCTTCTGTGTATGGCCACCTTCATTAATTAAGGGGAGTAAGGCGTCCAACAATAGATAGATAGATAGATAGATGTGTGGCGAGGTTCAACCCATGTCTCGCTTCTTGTGAGGGTGGAGTCAAAAAATGTGTCTCCTCAACTCTCCTCCTCTCACTAATTCCCTACAATCTCTACACGCTGCAGTGTTGCATCTCTCTCACTATTCTAACACTATTAAAATAATCAATGTTCTTCAGAGCTCTCTTAGTGTATAACCCCTCCCTTTTGGAGAGTGGGGGCACCCACCTTTCAACACACTCCCACCCTTATTCTGTCCAACTCTGAAACCCAAGATTGATTTTTTTTTCCAAAGTCTTTTTTCTACTCCATAAGCAAGCGTTGAAAAACTCTCATTCAATCTGTCTTTCCCTCATCCTTTGACTTGGGCTGCTTCAGGGTCCGTGTGTCCAGGCATTTTGACGCTGACGTGCCCTGATTTTGGCTCTATGTCACTCATTCAACTTTAGGGAAAACACTTGTTACAGGCAGCTATATCTTTTGTCTCCTTCATTCACTTAGAACGAATAAATAATGTGTATTAATATTGTTATCTTTGTCCCTCCTTATTAATCCATTCTATTACAATTTTTTGTTCTGGCTCTGTCATTTTCCTATTATATATCTTATGTTACTGTTCTTCTTTTGTTTGTCTCCCTTCTCACTTTTCTTCCTCTCGCTCATTTCCTCTTCTTTTCTTTCTTGTCTATCACACTCCTCTCCATCTATGTGTTTAACTTCTTCCGTGTCCTGTCCTGACATATGCCGTATAACTCTTCTATAAGCTCACCCATCCCATTAATGTCTATACTAATCTTCAAACGCGTTTATCATCATATGGTGCTATCATAATTGTATTGGTATTATCGTCGGGGGGAGAGAGAGATGGAGAGAGAGTGAGAGAGAGAGATATTATTAAAATAGAGTTCAAAATAAAGAGAAACTGTGGGGAAAGACACATAGGCAGAGTAGGAACCAAAGTTTATTCTAAGTTTCGCTGGTGAAGTCTTTTTCAGGAATAACATACAGGAAGTACAGTACAGTCAAACATATTTAGCCCATGCCACAAGGAAACAAAACAAACGGTATGAAATATGTCAAAATGTTTAGCCTGGTTTTTCTCTGGTTATCATTATTATTACATGCAAGTGGTTTGGATAGTGGTGGTGTATGTTATTCCTGAAGAAGCCTTCACCGGCGAAACGTAGAATAAACTTTGGTTCTCTACTCTGTCTTCGTGACTCTCCCCACATCTGTCACAGCCAACGCTGTAATTTTACCAAAGAGAGACTGCTTGAGATGTTGTAAAGCATGAGAGAAACGAAAACATGAAGAGATTATGAATGCATGTACTAGTAAATATGTGCATGGGAGGAAGAGCCATTACAAAAATTTGATGCTAGGTACTATTACTATGTTGGATTAGATTCAATTGCAGGTTAGTCTGCCGTTAATAAGTTGAGATAGGGATAACTGCAGGCTATGTGTCCAGGGTATGATGCCGTTAATAAGTTGAGATAGGGATAACTGCAGTTATTGTTACATACAGACCGCCTGACTCTTCCTTAGAAGAATTCAAAACCCAGCTCAACATGATAAAATCAGAAGTGGAAGCCCTGGGAAACCCGACACCAAATATTATGTGGTTAGGAGATTTTAACCTTCCAAACATCAAGTGGAAGCAACTAGAAGACCAAGTAGTGTCGATAAACGCCAGAGAAGCAAATGCAAGAGAAGCAAATGCAAGAGAACTATTTAATCTTTGCGACTTTTTTAGTCCTAACCAGCATATTACCGAACCCACACGTGAAAACAATATCTTAGACCTTGTCTTCACTAATAATGACAACCTAGTACACAGTGTTAACATATCGGACACAACATACTCAGATCATAAATTAATTGAGATCAAAACAACCCTAGCATGTGTACAGAACACCTCAGAAACTAGACCAAAAAACTGGTCCATTCAGCAAATTTAACTTCAATAGTAAAAATATTAGGTGGGAAGAGGTAAACCAAGAAATGGAGGAAATAGACTGGGAAGATTTAATGAACAACCGGACACCATCAGAATGCCTAGTCCTGTTAACGGAAACCATGACTCAAATCTGTAGCCACCACATACCAGAAATACAAACAAGACGAAGAAGCAAACAAGAACGGGAAAGAAGGAAGCTGTACAGAAGAAGAAATGTACTAACACAAAGACGCACACAACAAAGTCTACAGGAAAGACAACAGATCCAAATAGATAGAGAAATTGTGGAAATTGAACAACGACTAAGAATCTCCTATGAGCTACAACAAATAGAAGAGGAGAGCAAAGCTATTGCAAGCATAAAGGAAAACTCCAAGTACTTCTTTTCATACGCTAAACATAATACTAAAACCACATCAAACATCGGCCCACTAAGTAAAGATGATGGGTCATTCACAGGGGACAAAAAGGAAATGAGTGAACTATTACGTCTACAGTAAGAAAAAGCCTTCAGTAAGCCTGACGAAACAAAAGTAATCAGAGACCAAAATGATTTTTTCATGAATAATCCCCCCACGGAAACTCCCCAGATTCTGGACATTAATTTCGGACCAAAAGATATAGCAGAAGCCATCGCCAACATGCCATCTCACTCGGCACCAGGCCCGGACTCGTGGAGTTCAATCCTAATAAAGAAATTTAAGGAAATCCTCTCAAAACCCCTGGCTATAATGTGGAGGAGTCTAGACACTGGAGAAATACCGGATAGTTTGAAAAACGCAATAATTGCCCCTTTGCATAAAGGAGGGAGTAAAGCACTACCAAAAAACTATCGCCCAGTAGCTCTGACTTCCCACATCATTACAATTTTCGAGTGAGTCCTGCGAGGCAAAATCTCAACATTTATGGAAAAAAATTAACTACACAACACTGGTCGACATGGGTTCAGAGCAGGAAGATCATGTCTCTCGTAACTATTGGAACACTACGACAAAATTCTTAAATCCCTAGAAGAAAAGAAAAACGTGGACGTCATCTACACCGATTTTGCTAAGGCATTTGATAAATGTGATCACGGTATTATTGCACACAAACTTAAAGCAAAAGGGATAACAGGTAAAATCGGAAGGTGGATATACAACTTCCTCGTGAACCGAAAACAATCAGTAGCAGTAAGCCAAGGAACGTCTGAGCCTTCAGACGTCAAAAGCTCAGTTCCCCAAGGAACAGTACTAATAAGTGACATAGATGTCAACACAAGACACAGTACAGTATCCTCCTTTGCGGATGACACAAAACCGAGTATGATAGTAAAGACACAGGAAGACACGGGCCGGCTACAAGAGGACATAAATAAGGTGTTCCAGTGGACCAGGGAAAATAACATGCAATTTAATGAAGACAAATTTCAATTAATACGATACGGAGATAAGGATTTCGTTAAAAAGAGCACAAGTTACATAACATAATCCAATCACATAATAGAACGTAAAGACAATGTGAAAGACCTTGGGGTGATAATGTCTGAAAATATGGGATTCAAAGAACATAACCAGGTCAAAGTTGCAGCTGCGAAACGGCTAACAGGTTGGATTCTACGAACATTTAGAACTCGCGGTGAATTGCCTATGATAACACTCTTCAAATCCCTGGTGGTACCGCGGCTAGAATACTGTAACGTATTAACATCCCCATACAAATTAGATGAAATTAATGACTTAGAAAGTGTACAAAGGAACTTCACCTCACATATAAACTCAGTAAAACAGTTACACTATTGGGATCGCTTAAAATCACTCAAACTGTATTCGTTGGAACGTAGAAGGGAACGATACTTAATAATATATACGTGGAAAATCGCAGAGGGTTTTGTACCAAATCTACATACACCAATAGCAATGAAATTCAATGATAGGAGAGGCTGGGAATGCGATATCCCCAAGATGATAAATCGGGGGGCTATGGGCTCTCGTCGAGAGGCCTGGTTATCATATAGAGGAGCACGTCTCTTCAACAAACTCCCGCGGCGAGTGAGAGACATGAGAGGTGTCTCGTTAGACAGCTTCAAGAGAGCTCTCGATGTCGAACTACAAAGAGTGCCAGACGAGCCCATCTTCACAAGAGTGCACTCCACCTCTTCGAATAGTCTGCTGCACCAATTCTCAAACAACAATGAAGGGCGGTGCGCTCTTCAGTGCCTCTAGCAAGAGTGGCGAACTCGACATAGGTAGGTATGTGTCCAGGGTTTCTGTCAAAAGTTGAGATAGGGATAACTGCAATCTATGTGTCCACTACGTCGGGATTGGGATGACTTAAGGTTGTTCTGTAGCTCGTAAATGTGGATTAGGATTCATTATGGTCATCTAAATGTGTGACCAGAATGAAAGGGTTAGCCTAGTTTATCCTGTTATCAAAGAACTAGTGTTGTCTTCACCGATACGAATACTCTCGGTATCAAAAGTTTGCTTAAAAATGTGTTTTAAACCTATTATGGCACCCTCTTAGTATGCATGCCAAGTAAGGGTTCTCCATCTTGAAAACTGAGGGACTAAGGCGGAGGGGGGGGGGGGGCTCTCCAGCTTGAAAAGCCCTGCTTAAGACTTATTTTGGAACACCCTTAGTATGCATGCCAAATATAGGCTCTCTATCTTGAAAACTGAGGGATTAGTTTGTGAACGAACATGAACAAACAGACAGACAGATTCACAAAAAGAAAGTGTCTTTTACATAGTATTATTATTATTATTATTATTATTATTATTATTATTATATATATACAGTATATATACTGTATATATATATATATATATATATATATATATATATATTATATATATATATATATATATATATATATATAATATATATATATATATATATATATATATATATATATATATATATATATATATATATATAGATACTGTATGTAGGGAGACTGTAGGCACCAATCGATCAGGGCTAGAACCAGGTGAGGTTATAGGCTTGTGATAAAAAGTCGCTGGAACTCCTGATTCATTTGCTTGGCCTCTCTTGCTGATTTTCTTTGTGCCTCATTTACACTGAGAGCAATCTAGCTAGCTCTCACAAACACCTCCTCCCCCATTCCACTTCACTACACTAAACATGCACACCACACTTCATTCCTCCACACCAAAATTTAAAAAAAATATGAATTTTAGCCCAGCCTCGAAGTCCCCTGGGGGGAGGGGACCATAAATGCCCCCACACCCGACTGACCATCCCTTGACGACCCCACAAATTTACCTGGACCTCGGCCTGTTACTCTTTCTATTAATTTCTGCAACATTCGCGGACATTCCTCTAACTTTCACTCTGTTGAACACCATCTCTCCTCCTACAAACCTGATCTTCTTTTCCTCACCGAAACTCAGGTGTCTGTAGCAACATCCAGCAGCCCCTTCTCTGTATCCTTCTACTTTCTTTATCCTAGTTTCAAAGCCAAAGGCGGATGTTGTGCATATGTGCACAACAAATTCACTTGCTCTCGTGTTCCCGATTTCGACTCCTCTGAATTCTCATCTTTATGGCTCAAACTTTCCTGTCATTCTCTTACTAAATATTTCTGTGCTGTCTATCTTTCCCCTAACTCTACCAACTTTACCAAATTCTTTGACTATCTAAACTCTACAGTGGAACACATTCTATCCATTTCTCCTTTCTCAGAAATCTCCATCTTAAAGGATTTCAACGTTCACCACCGCCAATGGCTCTCCTCTCACACTACTGACCCACCTGGTGAACAAGCCTACGTCTTTTCTATCATAAATGCCCTAGAGCAGTTAGTTCAGCAACCCTCCCGGATCGCATCGGAGATCTGCCCAACATTCTTCACTTGTTTCTAACTTCTAACCCTTCTTCTTATACTGTCGATCTTTTCTCTCCTTTGGGCTCCTCCGACCATAAACTTATCTCTGTCACCTGTCCTATCTCTCCAGTACGGCCACTCGATCCTCCTAGCCGGCGGCGCTTGTGGCTCTTTGACGCTGCCGACTGGGAGGCTCTCCGGCAGTACTTCTTTGATTTCCCATGGAATGATTTCTGCTTCCGTGGCCGGAAAATCTCGGAGAGTGCTGAACGTATTACTGAGGTAATCCTATTGGGCATGGAAGCATACATGCCATTCTCTTTATCTCAGACTAATGCTAAAAAATCTTGGTTTACTCACGCCTGTTCTACTGCTGTCCGCAATAAGGAGGAAGCTTTCAAACGGTACCGACGCCATAAAACTCAAGACTCTCATTCTTCCTATGTTTCTGCCCGGAATCAAGCCAAATCTGTTCTTCGACTTGCCAAACACTCTTTCATCAATAGTAAATGCACTGAACTATCCAACTCTAGCTCTTCCCAAGCTTTCTGGCATCTAGCCAAAAACCTCTCCAACAATTTCTCTTCCTCGTCTTTCCCTCCCCTTTTCCACTCTGATGGCACAACCATCACTTCTTCCTCTGACAAAGCTAAACTCTTCGCTCAAACTTTTGCTAGAAACTCCACCTTGGATGATTCCAGTGCTATTCCTCCTTCTCCACCCTCCTCTCTCTTACTTATGCCTAATATCCTAATCTCGTCTAAAGATGTACTTTCTACCCTTTCTGGGCTTAATAATAATAAGGCGTACGGTCCGGACGGTGTTCCTCCTGTTGTTCTCAAAAACTGTGCTTCCGTGCTGACTGCCTGCCTGCCTAGGCAAACTCTTTCGTCTCTGTCTATCCTCTAACGTCTTCCCTTCATGCTGGAAGTTTGCTCACATTCAACCTGTCCCAAAGATGGGTGACCGCTCTCAACCCTCCAACTACCGTCCAATTGCTCTCATCTCTTGTCTTTCTAAAGTTTTTGAAACTATTCTTGCTTCCAAATTTCTTAAGCATTTCTCTTCTCATAATCTGCTCTCAGATCGCCAGTATGGCTTCCTTAAGGGTCGCTCTACTGGTGATCTTCTTTTATACAGTCCTGGTGGTGTAATGGTTAAGGTGGCAAAAATCTGTATGTGATAACCCGGGTTCGAATCCCGGTGGATCATATATACTTTAATTAATTTCATTGAGGGTGTTGTAGTGAGATTAATAAAAATAAAGATTTATATCTTACTAACTCTTGGTCATCCAAATTTCGGGACTTCGGTGAGACTTTTTCTGTTGCACTAGACATATCGAAGGCCTTTGATAGAGTCTGGCACAAATCTTTAATTTCCAAACGGCCCTCCTTCGGTTTCTGTCCCTCCATCTGTGCCTTTGTCTCTAATTTCCTTTCCGGCCGTTCCATAGCTGCGGTTGTGGACGGCCATCGCTCACTTCCTCATCCTATCAACTTCGGTGTTCCTCAGGGTTCTGTCCTATCTCCTATTCCCTTTCTAATTTTCATAAATGATCTTCTCAACTGTACATCCAGTCCCATTCATTCATATGCAGACGACTCTACTTTACACCACTCAATTAGTTTTCCAGAACGCCCCAGCCAGCAGTCTCTCAAAAGTAAACGTAATGAAACCATAAAATACTTATCTATTGATCTAGCTACTATTTCCAATTGGGGTAGAAAAAACCTTGTTGCATTTAATGCTTCCAAAACTCAATTTATCCATCTTACTACCCGTCAGGAACCTCCAGAGGGCTATCCCTTATTCTTCAACAATACAAAAATCAACCTTCCATCTTCCCTCAATGTTCTCTGTGTCTCGTTTTCTTCTGCTCTCACTTGGAAAGACCATATTACCAGTCTCGCTGAGGCAGCCTCCCAGAAGCTGGGTGTGCTCAACCGCCTCAAGGGGTTCTTTACCCCTGCTCAGCTTCTTGCTCTGTACAGGGGCACAGTACGTCCTTGTATTGAGTATTGTTCATATGTGTAAGGAAGATCCTCTCACACCGCACTCCTAGATAAAGTAGAAAGGAAAGCCTTTCGTATCATTAACTCCCGTCCATTCACCAACTCTCTGCAATCTCTCTCTCTTCGCCGCAATGTTGCATCTCTTTCGCTATTCTATCGCTACAACAATAATCAGTGTTCCTCGGAGCTTTCCCAGTGTATACCACCTCCTCTACGTAGGGTATGTAGTACCCGTCTTGCAACACAATCCCACCCCTACTCTGTGCAACTCTCCAACCCAAGAGTGAAATGCTATTCTCAGATTTTCTACTATTCAACTGCTGAGCTCTGGAACTCTCTCCCAGAATCAGTTTGTCCCTCTTCCTCCGTATGAGGCTCCGTCGCCTCATAGCTATTGTCGACATAAAGGGCAGAGAGTACAGATCACCAGACCTTTCAAACAACTTCTCAGCTAACCGGGTCAAGTTCTGTTAGCCAAGACTGCGGTAGGGAACCAAAATCCAGTAATCCAGTTGCACAGGTGTATTTGTGAACACAGTGAACTGGTTGATTGACAGGCTGATGGCAGGGATTTTAAAGGGATAGTACTGCGGCGATCAGGAGCTCGCCTAAATTTAGCACGGGGTGATAAAGTAAGAATCCTGCCAGCCAATCAACGCGCTGCATTTGACTATCTCTTTAAACCAGCTGAGTTTGACAGTCCTGACATTTCCCCCAACTCTGCCACACCATCCCGTGCAGAGAATCAGGAGCCTCCGTTGTCGGAGCAAGCAAAAACTGAGCCAGCCGCGCACATATCTTCATCTTTCAAATCGCTCTCGCTCCCTCCACAGGCCGTTTCTTCGAGTTGCAATAGGTCTATGACATCAGTGCAAGCCCTTTACTCCCGTAAGCCACTACAATTCGTGAGGCGGGGCTATAAAGAGGGGAGGGGGGAGGGGCTGCAGACGTCACTCCAGTCACGGGTCCCACTGGGTTCACTTGCCAGCAACTCACACCCTCTCCCTCACCTGGGCAACAATGGGAACTTGGCTACACCTGCTCCAGCCTCCAAGCTCGCCTATCCCGCCCCAATAAAGTCCACCTCTGGCCCAACACAGCTTTCGTCTACTAACCAGATACACCACAAGTATCCTGGTGCTTGTCGTCACATTGCTGGCTTACACACCTATAGCCAAGCAATTTAAGAAGGACGACAGATAGTAGATGGAACTGAAGATTTCCAGAAGAACTATTGGCCGGCCTTGAGGTGGTGAAGATTGTTCCAGAGATACCCAAGACTTTGTACAGGACCCTTATGGGCCCGAAATACCATTATTAAAAAGAGAGAAATGTTTGACAAACCCAGTGGTTCCAACCATTAAAATTTATGTGTTCTTATAGAACAAAATAAACAAAAAATAGATTAGACTAATGAATTAAATAAAGGGTTGAAGTGTTGAGAGAATATAGCTGTCATTTATAGAGAACGCTCCATGCCACTTAGCAACCAATAGTATAGGATCTTCTAGGTTAGTAGATAAATGTAAACTATAAAGAGAAAGGGTGGATGAAAAAAGAGATTACAAGTTAGAAGCAACTATAGGAATGACGTGGGGATAAATAATAGTTGCAGATAGATTAGATCTAGCTTGAGAAATAGTTAGGACGGACACTAGTCCATATGATGAAATATCCTTTTTGTTATAATAGAAACATTGTTATTCGTAGCATTTAAGAAGAAGAATTCGCCGGTATGATAATGAATTTTGTGATCATGATATAAGTAACAAGTCGAGGCGACTATTGTGAGGAAATGTTGTACTCCTGAGGTAAGTAGTTAGTGAGTTGATAAGTATAGTATCAATCAGATTAAACAGGAGGATAATAATGTTATCATGATAAATAGAGAATCAAGTGTTGAATATTGATAATATAGGTGTTTATGAAATATTGATTATATTGGACCATGTAATGAGATATATTATTTGAGTAAGTGGTGTCAGTGTTATTGAGTTTATTTATTTGTCAGATAGGAAGTCAGAGTGGAGATATTCCAAAACAAAGGGTTATATTAATGTACAGTAGGTGCCTACGGGTACGGATTTATTTGTATTAAAGATAAGAATATATATAATGTAAGAGTGTTAACGATAGGGAAATAGAGGTCAAATTCATTAAAGCCTTGGTCTTTGGATTAGACATTATTGAGGCCCGGTAAAGTGGATATATTATTTTGGAGACTAGTAATGTGTCTCTGGATCGAAGTCGGAGTGAGTCAATACCTGAATAGCGGGCATCCAAATAGGCCCAAACAGAGAATCAATTACTAGGGGAACATAAAACTATTAGGGAGTTTGTTAAATAAAGGATACAAACTTATGAACAACTGTCGAATTATTCCCACTTTAGTAGTATACTGAGAATTAGAAAATAAATAATATAATTATTATTATTACTATTATTATTATTTGTTTTATCATGTTTTTCTTCTTAGTGTCCTCCCTAGAGGCGATATATTACTCCCCAAAACCCTCTTTCAAAATAAAATAGTGCATTTTTATTTTGTCAGTAGAAAAATGCCCCGGTCATAGGCCGATTCCTCCTAATTTGAAGGCTTGCTATCGCTCACCAGGAATATGTTGACACCCAAATGGCATGAAAGGTCTTAAAATCGCTAAACTAATGGAGCGATTTTGTTTAAATGTCAAAATTAAAGGGGCTAAACATGAGGGAGAAGGGGGTCCAGAAAATCCCCCCATTAAGTGAAGGAGAGAGAAGGAAGGGAATATGAGGGTGGTCCCAGAGGGTATTATTGATATTATTAGTGTGTTTGTTATACAACATGGAGGGAGGGAAGGGAGGGAGGACGATACAGATGCAGGAAGGAAGGTAGACAAAGATATTAGGGAGGATAGAAGGGCATAATAAAATGGAATGCGAAACAGGTAAATATAATGAGAAAGACGGTAGGAAGGCATTGAAAGAAATAAACATAATGTAAAGAAGAAAAGGAGAACAAGATAAAATGGAATGCGAGACAGTTAAAAAGGATGAGAAAGAAGGAAGGAAGGAAGATGGAAGGAAGGGAAGGATGAGGGTGGTGTGGAGTGTGAGTCGGTCATTTGGGGTATAGGTAGCCTGTTTGTTATCCAGGAGAGAAGGAAGATTGGAAGATAAATGAGAATGAGAGCGGAAGGAAGGAGAGAAGATAAATGAGGAATAGAGGGGGAAAAGGAAGGAAGGAAGGAGGGAATATATAGGAGTAAGAGAGGAGAAGGAAGGAAGGATGGAGAGAATATACATGAGTAATATAGGATAAGAAGGAAAGAAGATATCTTTATATGGAAAGGCGGAGAAGAAAGGAAGGAAGATGTTGATGAGCAAGGGAGGAGAAGAGAGCGACGAAAAAAAAGGAAGACATATATGGAAGAGGTGAGAAGGAAGGAAGGAAGATATATAAGGAAGAAGGATGAAGGAAGGAAGGAAGATATATAAGGAGGAGAGGAGAAAGAAGGAAGGAAGTTATATAAAGAAGAAGTATGAAGGAAGGAAAGAAGATATATAAGGAAGAGAGGAGAAGGAAGGAAGGAAGACATATATAATGAAGAGAGGAGAAGGAAGGAAGATATATAAAGAAGAAGGATGAAGGAAGGAAAGAAGATATATAAGGAAGAGAGGAGAAGGAAGGAAGGAAGACATATATAATGAAGAGAGGAGAAGGAAGGAAGATATATAAAGAAGAAGGATGAAGGAAGGAAAGAAGATATATAAGGAAGAGAGGAGAAGGAACGAAGGAATATATATAAAGAAGAAGGATGAAGGAAGCAAGGAAGATATATAAGCAAGAGAGGAGAAGGAAGGAAGGAAGATATATAAGCAAGAGAGGAGAAGGACGGAAGGAAGAGAGGAGAAGGAAGGAAGGAAGATATATAAAGAAGAAGGATGAAGGAAGGAAGGAAGATATATAAGGAAGAGAGAAGGAAGGAAGAAACATATATATGGAATAGAGGAGAATAAGGAATGAAAGCAGGGAAGAAGATAAAAGTGTGGAATAGGTAAGAGAAAAGATAAAAATATACGCAAGAACGGAAGAAATGGAAAGAAGGACCCCAATAATAGAAGAGAAAATCTAAATCAAAAGGAAGGAAGGAAAGACGATAGGGAAGGATAGCATATAGAAGGAATAAATACAAGAAGAGATAAATAAGAGGAAGAAATGAGAATGATAAGGAAGAGATGAAGATTAGAAAGAGAGGAAACTAAGGAAGAAGTGAAGAGGGGGAAGAGGATAAATAAGGAAGGAGAAGTAATTACAGAAGGCGTGAAGAGGAATAAGAGGGTAAGATAAGGAAGTCGTGATGAGGAGGAAGAGAAGTAAATAGGGGAGAGGTGAAGAGAAGTAAATAAAGGAGAGGTGACGATAAGTAAATAAGGAAGAGGTGAAGAAGAGGAAGACAAGTAAATAAGGGAGAAATGAAGAGAAGGAAGCAGAAAAGGAGAGGGAAGAAACTAAAACAACATGGAGGAGAATGAAAATACAAATAAGACCTAAGAAACTGCACCGATCTAATTAATAGACTAAATACAAAATATAAACACTAGGGTCAATAAAGAACAAAGTAAGACAGCAAGGCAAAATGGGCAAGAAAATGCACTGAACTATTATTGACATCAGCAAATAAGCATTAGGTCAACGCATAAGATTATAAAACCAAGGTATAATACATAAGACCTAGGTATAAGGTAAAACTCCAAGGTATACAATATACGATAAAGTATAAGGTTACGTCATAACTTCATAGTGTACGGTAGAATTACAAGGTATAAGATGTAAGAGCGGCGTATAAGATATAAGGCCAAGGTATAAAGTATAAGGCCAAGGTATAAGGTGTAAGATCAAGGTATGAATCCAAGATAAATAAGTCCAAAGGAAAGGTATGAAATTAAGGTATACGGTATTAGTCCAAGGTATAAGGCCAATATATAAGTCCAAAGACAGGAATAAAGCTAAGGTATGAGTCCAAGATATAAGTCCAAGGAAAGGTATAAAGCTAAGGTATGAGTCCAAGATAAAAGGACAAGATATAAGTCCAAGGAAAGGAATAAAGCTAAGGTATGAGTCCAAGATATAAGGACAAGATAATGATAAGTCCAAGGAAAGGTATAAAACTAAGGTATGAGTCCATTATATAAGAACAAGATAATTATAAGTCCAAGGCAAGGTATAAAGCTAAGGTATGAGTCCAAGGAAAGGTATAAAGCTAAGGTATGAGTCCAAGATATAAGGACAAGATATAAGTCCAAGGAAAGATATAAAGCTAAGGTATGAGTCCAAGATATAAGTCCAAAGAAAATTATAAAGCTAAGGTATGAGTCCAAAATTTAAAGACAAGATATACGTCCAAGGAAAGATATAAAGCCAAGGTATAAGGTAAAAGTCCATGGTATGAATCCAAGGTATAAGTCCAAGGAAAGGCGTAAAGCCAAGGTATGAGGTATGAGTCCGACGTATAAGTACAAGGAAAGGCATTACAACCAAGGTATAAGGTATAAGTGGAACCGGTCAGTGTGCAAAGTGTCTTGTCGGGAGTGTTTAATTTAGGCGGCCTGGGAGAACAAATGAGTGCGTTAATCCTGACGTACGAGTTGGGGGGCGTCTGGCTGTGGTCACTCCTATACAACCCCCCCACCCCACCCACCCCGGCCTCCCTCCTCAACAGTTGCCCTCAAAAGTCGTGTCTCACATTTAACACCATGTGGTCCGACCTCTTGTGGGTTATGATATTTTGTTTATTAATGAAGATTTTATTTGTTTTTGACATTTGTTAGCAACATATTTTAGTTTATCCTTCCTTCTAACTAGAAAATACCCCCTGAGACCCTCTTCATTTGTCTGGCCGAAAGCCGAGTTCTTATAAGTTAGAGGCTTGCTATTGCTCGCCCAGAAAACAATTGACACCTGAATGGGTTGAAGCGTCTTAATATCGCCAAACTAATGGGGTGATATGTCTTAAAATCTCCAAATTAATGGAGCGAAACAGAGGAGGTCCAAAAAGATTTCCCTCGGAAATTAACATGTTAACATGTTATTTGGGAAACAATTCTTGGTAACTCCGTGTTGTGAAGAAACTGAATTACAGTGTTTTTAAATAAAGTTTGATAAGCATAAGGGTAGGTGTAATAGTGTCTTGCTACTTAGCTAAGGACCCTAAAGTCCTGCGTTCGAATCCCGATGTGTCAATGGGAATATATTACTGGGGTGAAAGTTGTACTGTACTTAATTTCAGTACATTACCACACAGTCCACTTACACACTTTAATAATGCCCTTGTTGTTTCCAATACATTAGCATTGAATGAATATTCCCATATTCATAATATGCAATGTAGGTAGTACCTAGTGAGTGAGAAGCTCAATAAGTGGTGTGAGAGAGTGTGTAGTCCGAGATTACGAGACAAGACTGAGGTAGTGGAAAGCATTGGAAATATTGCTCGAAACGCAGATGCTGATCGAAATTAACTGGAAATTTAGCTGGTGAGACTTGGCCTGTTTAGCTTCACCTTATTTTATCCTCCCTTGATATAGAACAAATGTTCCAAAGCAAAAGATAAAGAAGTAATAAAGGCTCTGTAAATGTGTTATAAGGACTTTAGTGTGTCTATATTTTACTAGGAGAATAGCCAAAGTTGGTATTATGAAGATAGAAACCGACGTCTGTGCGTGACTGTACCTCTAACCCCTCCTCCTCAACTCCCCTCCCACCCCTGACCCTACCTTACCTCACCCTGACCACAGCATCCCCCCACTCCCCCACCCCCACACACTCTCCCTATACCGCATCTCCTCGGTTGCTTTGGTTTCTTCCCATTCCTTCTCGTATTTGCTGTTGCTGGAGCTTTTTTTTTTTTTTTTTTTTTTTTTTTTTTTTTTTTTTTTTTTTTTTAGGGGGGAGGAGGGGGCATTTAATTATATTTAGTACGTGGGGGTCATGTTCGATCTCCCTTGTTTCGCTCCATTTGTTTGGACATTATAAGATGTTTCATTTAATTAGTTTGGTGATAATCTGGCACTTCACACTACTCAGGTGTTGATTTTTTTGTTCTTTCTGGCCGAGTGATATAGAGCCTGTAACTTAGAAGAAAGTAGCCTTCGGGCGTGATATTTTCTATCAAAAAATTACAAATTTATCTTCCTTTTATGAAGGAAATCTGGGAAAGCGTTTTTGGTAGCCTAGGGGATAAATTAAAATTAATTGCTCGAAAATGGCAAAGGCAAGCAAAGTCTTCACTAATAATTAAGCAAAATATCATAATAACCCATAAGATGTGGGCTCTGCTAGTGTTAACTGTCTCTCTTTATATCTGTTTCCAGTTGTCCATGTATAATCTGTCCTCGCTCATACACTGTAGAAGTATAGATCAAGGTTCAAAATTACTTACTATGAGTTTCTGACCGAGTATCACCAAACCTGACGTGCTCGCTCAAGTCACCGTTTTTGTTTTCGTTATATATTTTTTTTATTTCGTATTTTTTAGAAGTGAGATAAATCTACGTATGAGTTCACTGCTTCTCCGTTAATTTACATGATCTGATCCAACGTCTTGTGGGTTAATATGATTTTAATGATTTAATTGAGGATTGTTTTTGGTTTTACCAATTTAGAGTAATGTATTTTAGTTTGTCCCCTAGGATAACAAAAACACCTTCCCGGCCAGATTTCCTTCAAACTAAAATTTGCCCACCCAGAACTGAGACTTCAAGCTAAATATGTAAATTTTTCGATATAAATTATTATTGTTATTATTATTGTAGAAAATAATTGTATTATTTCCATATTATTTGTGTAAATTCACATTTATTGTCATTGGTGTTTTATTAGTAAATTCGTTTTATTGTTATCATCATTACTATTAATATTGCCCATACATTCCAGTCAGTAATGTCTCGCTATTTACGACGTGCGGCTCAGGTAAATAGCCTAAAATCAGAATTGTAATCCCATATTAATCCCCGGTATACCCGCGTAAATCCTTCCCCCTTCATCGGCGGTCCGGTTAATCCCTCATACACGCGAACAAGATAATCCCACACCTCTTATCCTATACTATTACTACTATTACTACTATTATTGTTTGTGTTGATACTACTCTTTTATACACGCGAACAAGATAATCCCACACTTCTTATCCTATACTATTACTACTATTACTACTAGTATTGTTATTATTGTTTTTAAAGATACAACTCTTACATCCACCGAACAAGGTAACCTCAATCCTCATATCCTGTACTAATATTACTCTTACTATTGCTATTATTGTTATTCCTGATGCAACTCTTACATACACTCGGAGGTTATCATATACCGCTTATGCTTTACTATTACAACTACAACAACAAAAACAACAAGAAACACGACAGAATCATCATCTACTACTACTACTACTACTACTAGACCACTCAGCCTGTGCATCCCCCCTTTGAACCCTAAACATGGTCGGAACAGTCATAAATGCACCCGACTTAGTAGTCGTACCGCTGCTTCCTATTCCGGGGTTTGCACTCGGACTCATCATCATGGAATCTATATACTCTACTACTGCTACTACTACTATGTAAGTAATTGTAAAATATATATTTGTTAAGTATGTATATACTGTGTACTATATGATATTTTATATTTTCAACTCTGTAAACTTGTTTTACGAAATAAAACTGATGATGATGATGACTACTACTATTATTGCTACCAAATTCCTCTTCTTCTTCCTCCTCCTCCCCTTCCTTCTGCTCTTCTTCATAATGTATTGTTCTGTATTTACACCTATTTGTTTCTTATTTTCCTATGCTTTCCTTAATCGTCGTATGCATTATTGTTCATATTTTGTATTTGTTTTATTAAATTACCTTTAATTTGTTTCCCTACGTGTTTTATTTCTGACTATTGGTTTAACACTATCTGGTCCTACCTCTTGTTGGTTATTATGATAACTTGTTGTATTGTTATTGAGGATTTTGCTTGTCTTTACCATTTTCGAGCAATGTATATTAGTTTGACTTCTAGGCTAACAAAAACGCATTCCCAGACTTCCCTCAAAAAAAAAGGAAAGACTAGCTAAACAGAAAGCTTGATATAAAAATGTCACGAACGAAGGTCAATTTCTTCTAAGTTACAGGCTCGCTATCTTTCGCCCATTTAAAGAATCGACACCTGAATGGGGTGAAGTGTGTTATAATCACCAAACTAATAGGGTGAAACGTCTTAAATCCCTAAGGTAATGGAACGAAATGGGAAGCTCAAAAATACCATCTCAGGTTAAATAGGGTTAACGGTAATGTATTCTTTATTCCTTTAGTTTTAGCTTTTATGTATGTATTAATATATGTTTCTTTGTCTTTATATATTTCTTTTATGTTTGCTTTAATATTTCTTCTATTTATATTTTCTCTTATTTTCACATACTACTTATAGTTTAATATATTTGATATCATTCCCCTTTTCTCACATTTTTTTCGTGTTCAGTTTAAGTGTTCTTCTTTTGCTGTAGAGTCTATACATTTTCCTCATCTTTGGCCTATTTGTTTATATGGGTAATAAGTATGTAGGCTACTATCACCGACTGAAGCATGTTTAGTCAAAGTTATATGAATCAAATTAATACAACTAGTAATGATTGATTACATTGTGTTCATTGTGGAACACACACATATATATATATATATATATGTAGGATGAACAAAAGGACAAGGGATATGACGAACAAGGACATCTTTCTTCTTTATTTTGGCCATATATATACTGTATATATATATTTATATATATATGTATATATATATATATATACTGTATATATATATATATATATATATATATATATATATATATATATATATATATATATATACTGTATATAATGACCAATGATCTCGGAGGAGAGTGTCCGTGATGCTCTGGCAGGTTCTGTGCTGAGGCCCCGGGTGGACCTTGCTTGTGGCTTGTAGGTCCTATCAAGATCTATATATAGATCCTGGGTCCTATCAGTCTATTGGAGACTCATGACCACCTCTCCGCCAATCTCTGGCCGTGGTAGTCCCTCCTTACACCACCCGTACCCTAACAGAAGTATAATTTTGCATCAGTGTTGTTGTTGTTCCCCAAGCTGCCTGGCCGAACAGCCCCAAGGCCCCGAGCAAGGCCAAGGCCATAAACGAGCGCCCCCACAGAATCTTCCGTGCCGACCAAAGTAAAGCCTGAGTGACCGAAGCCACTCCATGGCGGGGAGCTGAGGAGGGTGCGGAAACGCCCGGGAAACCAAAGCCCCACCCAGGGCCCTGTGCCCCTCAGCAATTATGAAGAGAAAGTTGAGGGGCAAAGGAAAAATGTGACGCTTTAGCTTCCAATCTTGGTAGATTGGGAGGTCAATCCACGGAAGAGACGCCGTCACTTGAGATCTAGAAAATATATAAGTAAAAGGAACAGTCGGAGTAACCTATGGGTATGGCAGAGATCGCTCAGTTCTCACTCTGATAGACCAGCCCATCACCATTTGCATCAGTGTTGTTGTGGCTTGCTTTCCTTTTTACTTTATTTTCTAATAGTTAATTCTTGGTTCTTACACCCCACTCACTCTCACTCTCTCACTCACTCACTCTATGCCAACTTGTAAGAAAGTTCAATTTGTTAATTTATTCAATATCCTACCCGTGGTAATAATGTGCTTGACCAAGCTTGTACACTCGGCCAAAAAACAATCTTTACACTAACGCTCTAAACATTCTGAAAGTGGCGGGTGCCCAACCCCGAAAGGGGTTGAAATAGGGGAGCTATCCCCCCCCGCCAAAGGCGGCTTTCTAGGGCCTTTCCTAGCTGTTGCTGAGAGGATTGGGTTCTAGTCATGTGGTGATGGGCTGGCCTATCAGAGTGAGAACTGAGCGATCTCTGCCATACCCATAGCTTACTCTGACTGTGCCTTTTACTTGTATATTTTGTAGATCTCAAGTGACGGCGTCTTTTCCGTGGATTGACCTCCCAATCTACCAAGATTGGAAGCCAAAGTGTCACATTTTTCCTTTGCCCCTCAACATTCTCTTCATAATTGCTGAGGGGCACAGGGCCTTGGCTTTCCGGGTGTTTCCTCACCCTCCTCAGCTCCCCTCCATGGAGTGGCTTAGGTCACCCAGGTTTATTGTGGTCGGCAGGGAGGGTTGTGTGGGGGGCACTCGGTTATGGCCTTGGCCTTCCTCAGGGACTCGGGGCTGTTCGGCCAGGCAGCTTGGGGAACAGCAACAGCAACAACAACACCAACCACAACATTCTGAAAGTGGGTCGAAATCTTATGATAATACCTTACAGACGTATGTTTCACCGGATTAATTCCGTTCACACTAGATCATTATTTACAGCTCACCAATGTAAAGATTGTTTTTTGGTCGAGTGTACTTGCAACGACAGAAGACTTGGTTTGAATGTTGGTGAAGGATCAGTTTCAGTATAAAGTTTAATAGTAATGAATATAACAACAGCAATGAGAAAGTCCCAATTTATAAAAACGCAACTTTCATAAACTTAAAGCAATTCTTAAAGAAACTAATTGGAGCTGTTTGATTAACAATAATGACATAAATAAATCATGAGAAATTTTCACTATCACCAACTTAAAAGCGGTGCAAGCGTGCATACCATCGAAAACCCGACATCTAGTCCATAATGATACGCCTAAGTGGTGGAATAAAGAGATTGCAGATTGTTTGCTTGTGAAGAAAAACGCTCATGATAGATTTTGTTATGCCGGGTTGTAATCCAACTGGCTTCAGCATTATCTATTATCAATCCGGGTTTCGGATATTTAGATTTGGAATATTGCTCAACAGGGACACATCGAGCTTAGTGAATATGATAATTATTTACTCAATCAGGCAACGATAACACAATAAACACACAGGTTAGATTACACTCTTATTTATTCAATTGCATGGTATACATAAACTGGGGTACTACTGTATACTATACTAATATATGAAACAGCAAGTAAGTAGAATAGTGACTAAGAGAGTTCACTGGTTTTACTCTCTAATGAAGTTCAGTTTGTCACTTACATAGTAATAGAAGAGTGAAAATACGCAATGATAGACAGATACATATATACACAAACAAGAATCATTGACAATAATACATATGCGAGTAAAGTGTGTAACGCGAAGTATTCTAACAAAGACACGGTAGGCTGTGGCACGTATCGTTCAGCTGCACGGGAGTATGTGTGGTAGGCAACAGGAAGTGAGGCCGTGCTCAGGTGAGAATATCAAAGGTGCCGCGTTATAGACTATAGTTCAGGTGGACTGCGGTCACGGGAAATAACAAATGACTTTAATGCGATATTAAATCAGGGACTAAGGTTAGGCGGTTTATTTGATTCTAGGGAGGAAGATAAGTTAAATCTGAATTCAACTATCTAAGAGTTTATTGCGAATAATATCTCACACGAGACACGACAAATAATATTCGATCATAGATGAGGTCAAATCACACGGGTTGAGGAACTCAGATTCACAATAAATATAGTGACTGAATCGGAATAGATAAAATATAATTTAATATAGATTGGGATAAATTAACCAACTAATTAAGAAAAGCAGATGAAAGAGCGTCAGAAAATAGCTTAACAAATAGCTATCTAGAATGGGCGTACACGACGAAGTTGCACTTATGAAATACCAAATATGGCATGAAAGGAGTTCTGAATAAATTAACAAATTCCTAAAAGAACGCACAACTACTGTAGCGTTGTATTATAACGTAAATATAATTATAATCAATGGATTATTAGATAAAGTAATAAATAGAATCAATAGCCAAATAGTAGGCAGAATCAATAAAGGAATATACAATCTGAATTCCTAGATTGGTGTGGAAAGAATTACATGACCCGAGTAACGTATATCATCAAATTATTCACAAGAACTAATAGAGATCAGATATCTTGATAACAAATTATTCACAAGAGCTAATAGAGATCAGATATCTTGAAAAAGAATTAATTCTAATTCAACGGAAAAGGTTCTTGACTTTCAAATAAGGGAAATGATATAAGTATTCTCTGGCGATAATTAGGCGGATATATGGATCCTGAATTGGGCGTAGGTTCTAGGTAATATATTGGATTAAAGAAGGGAATCAGTTCACGTTATACACTTTCTCTTCGACTTGGATACACAAAGAATAATAAACACATACGAATAAAATCTGAGAGTATTCTAACTAAATAACACGTGTAACAATGACTATGTAACGTACGTACAATTAAGGTTCTGAAGGATTAACACAGTTTAACTTAGCAATATCTCGTACTTAATGAATCACTGTACGGATCAAAATGAGATATCTTACACGGGTATCAAAGGTTCAAGATAGGGCATAGGCACAGATCTAGAGTTAACTATAATAGAATACTCGCATATTTTATCTTACCTTCACAATAATAGCCACAACTTAAAACACTCAGAGACACTATTAGGGTAAAGGGTAGAGGTAGCCATGAACGAGAATCTGGATGATGTAGGACTCGTGGTTCTGCTGGGCTGGATGTCAGGGGGAACTGCCTCTCTTTCAGGTACAGTGGAAGATGGTTCCGGGCTCCTCTACACACACTCGTTCAGGTTGAGCTTCAATACCAATCCTTTCCCACAGCCGGCTTAACCAGTGGAAGGAAGCAATAGTATTTGCTAACTCCCTTCAGTTTCAGTTCGACTATATTCGGGTTATTTTTAGGATTCAATTTGGTCTATCTCAATAACACAGGGACATGTGGATATCGTTATTTTGGCTATGGTGAAGACAATTCTTAATCTAATAATACATGGAAGTTATTTATTTACACACACACAGATTCTTGATCTCTCGATATTGCCCCCCCCCCCATTTTTAGAGGGCATTATGGTGATGTAATGGATGATTTTCTGTTCATCGTGATATCTGGCTTTTCTTATTCTGCAGGCCATAGGTTTCTCACTATTCACTTTGGTTACACTATTCCCAGTCTTCCCGGGAGGTACTGTAGAGTGGGTACTGGGATTCCCATTGATGGAGATATTGAGATGGTTCTTGGTGTTCAACTTGCATAAAAAGTTCTTCACTATATATCCAGTCGGGCTGGAACTGGTGATATGCCTTGGGTATTTGTCTCGGTCTCTACCATTGGAGGAGCTGGGGTCCCAGTGATTGGTCCGGACTCGAACTCCATCCTCGGGCAGACTGACCTAGATTCCCGGAAATTAGAGCATGGGTAGATCCGGGAAAAGGGGTAGGCTGACCTATTCCGGCAGGTATTTAAGCCTGGGAAACTGGTTGGGTCTTGTTGTCTCTCGCCTTCTCCTGGTGTTGTTTTTTCCTGTTCCTCTTGGTGTCCTTTATTACAGCTATTCTGGTGCTATGGGGTTGCTGCTCTCCGGGCGTGATCGAGCTGTGGCTGCTCAACCCCGTCATCTCAGATTTAAAACCTCTGATAATGACGAAAAACAAGTAAAATTAATAGATCTACAACATAAAGCCAACAAATTAATTAAGCAAAGTAAACAGACCCTGGAGTTACATGTTACGAATCAAAGTTAAACAAACCAGAAAGAATGCTATAGTTACCTCCGAAAGAAGAAAGTAGTTACTTCAACTATTGGACTGTTTGTAGATGAGAACGGAGATTACACCAAAGACGAAGAACAGATCAATAATGCCCACAATACCTTTTTTTTTTGCATTACTTGTTACAACAGAAGACCTTAAAATGTAAAATTTGCAGAATTACAGAGAGAGAAGTAATGACAGGTTTGATAGAAACTTAAGTTAAATAAGATCGCCTGGACTTGACACAATCTCACCTAGATATCTAAAAGAAGGTAAAGGTGAACTCTCCAAATCACTGACACTGCTCTTCAATAAATCTTCTCAGTCCAGTACTATGCCTGATGAGTGGAAGATCGCTAATGTAACACGTACCAATGCTTAATATAGGCAGCAAATCTTTACCTAGTAATTATCGTCCTAATGAACTTCTGTTGTCTGTAAAATGCTAGAAACACTCATAATAGACAGACTCGTAAATCACTTAGAGGAAATCATCATATTAACCCTTAATTAGCGGCTCACCACATAAGTCGAGTTAAATAAAGCTGGACTATGTGGCGGCGCTCGACATAGGTCGAGTGGCAATTTCAGCACGTAATGTTGCTGAGAGAGAGAGACAAGTGGTGGCAGGAGACTAGCGAGCGTATGACTGCTCCAGACCACCGCGGCGAACCTACTGACACGAATCTCAGCTCCCTCCTCCCTCTCTCACTCGCTACATACTGAATTATATGGGGAAAGTACCGAATTACATGCTTTTTGCACTCGCGTTGCACGGTTATTGCAAGAAAACTAGCCATCATAAAAGGATCGTTATGGTGTCATTCGAAAGCTCTGTTTATGCCCTTTCAGGGATAGGTACTTGTTTTACGTTCTGGGTCTTATTTAGGCATGAAAATGATCACGTAAACAGCCCTATTTTGGCTAAAAACACCCCGCTGGGCGGTACATATAAATAAACCGCATAGGCCGCTCGTAAGGTGTTAAACATGGCTTCAGTAACAAACGTTCCTGCTTCGAACCTTTTAGCTTTCTTCCACAATATCCTCAACCTATATGACAAGAGTAAAGCTGTAGATATTATATACCTTGATTTTCAAAAGGCCTTTGAGAAAGTACCCCACCAAGTTTATTGAACAAATTTAATGTCCATAGAATACAAGGCGGAGTGTTGAGATTGATAGAAAATTACCTCAGTGAAAGAAAGCAAAGGGTAACTGGTAAAGCATCGAAATGGACCAATGTAGCTAGCGGGGTACCCCAGGGATCGGTTCTAGGGCCAGTTCTATTCCTAGTTTACATAAACGACTTAGATGAGGGCTGCACCTGTACAATCTCTAAGTTTGCAGATGATACAAACAATGCAAATACCATACTCTCAAACGAACATGTAGAAGATATGCAAAATAACCTAGATAAGCTGCCATGTTGGGCTCAAATTTTCCAAATGATTTTTGATTCAGATAAATCTAAAGTACTCTATATCAGGACCCGAAATGAGAAAGCAAACTATTCAATGAATGGCACTCAACTTTAGAGTGTAGACAAAAAAACAGATTTGGGAGTAACAATATCGAGTATTTTAAAACCGAGTCAACAATGTACAGAAGTTGTAGAGAAGGCAAATACAATAATTGGCTATAATAGGCATGTCATTGAGCATAAATCAAAAGATGTAATCCTCACACTTTACAATTCCTTAGTCCACCCTCTTCTGGAATATTGCGTTCAATCCTGGTGCCCCTACTACCAAAAAGATATTGATAAACTTGAATAAGTTCGACGTAGAGTTACCAAAATTATACCTAATCTAAAAAACAGACCATACGAGGAGCGTCTTAGAAAATTATATATATTTCCTTTAACCCAGCACAGATTGAGAGGTGACCTAATTCATGTCTTCAAAATCATTAAAGGCATCGACAACATGAACTGTAATAAGTATAGTTTTTCAATCGAGTTGGGAACTTGTGGAATGGAATTCCTCGAGATGTTATAGACTGCACCACTGTTGATTCAGTTAAACATCGGCTAGACACACACCTTGCCTTAAACCCGCGACTGATTGCATTTGTAAAGGAATTAAATAAAAATCCCCTTTTTCTCAGATACAACGAGGATCACTACATATATAACAAATAACTAAAATGTTGCTCACTTTTCCGCAGATACATGAAGGATCACTTATAGCAGGGTTATGTAATTAACCCAAATTATCTCCTACCAACATCTACTAACCCTCCCAGGGAAATTAGTCGTAGGGCAATACTTCCCTTTCCAATTGTCCCTTACCCACTCTAAACCACTGTTGGACCCTTTGAACAACAGTGATTTAGAGGGCAAGCTGCAACCTCGAGGGTCACTAGACCTGTTGTTGCCTGACTTCATTTGTGATCCATTGTACTCTCTCTCTCTCTCTCTCCAATCCGGGCCGGGGGTCACTTCCTGTAGGTCAAAAATCTCAGCTGTTTCGAACCCCCTAGAGGAGAACCAATCAGAAGCCTCCACGTTAGAGAGCTAGTCTGTGATTGGTCCTCTGGCTTGTTGTTGTTGTTGTGACCTGGTTTGTGTTGGAATGAGCTCTTGTTATTCGTCCTTATCTTGTGAATGTTTAATGATGAAATTAGTTTGTCAGCTGTTTTTATCAGTCTGTGATGATCTTTATGGCACAGTATGATGATCGATCACCTTTGTATGGCAAACATTTATATAAGCCTCTATTACTGGAAAATTGTATTTTTACGCTCATAATTGGTCGTCTGTGTATTATTTTATACCTGATATTCTCTCTATGATAAAAAGTTATCAAACATTATTACTAGAACTGTTACATTCAAGCTTTGTGCATCTTTGTTATTAGTATTATTATCATATCATTATCAATGCACGAACATTTTGAAGACACAAATACTTCAGTGTGAATGTAGATGCCGCCAATTATGTATTTTTAAATGCAATTTCTCATATAATGTCCAATCTATAATTAACGTGTAAAAGGTGAAACTGTTTAAGAGAGAGAGAGAGAGAGAGAGAGAGAGAATGAGTGAGAGTGAGAGTGAGTGGGGGGGGGGGGATTGGGGAGAAAGAGATGGAGAGGGAGAGGGGGAACATGAACTTAATGTCCATACAGAGGAGGAACGCATGATAATTAATGACAAAATATAGGTTTGAGTCCCGGAGGGAAGAATGAAAACCTAATATTTAGTAGTGGCCCCAAAATCATTGACGATATGCCTATTATTATAATAGTCCTCTTTCAAGCACCTGCGGTTCGCATGTTTGAAACACCCGCCGCAGGGGAAAGAGTCCTACATCATAAGTGTAACGCTAATTCTCCTATGGAATCGTCTTTATGATTGGGTACACTACGAAAATACTTCGTATTTTATTTTTTTTAAATAACTTAAAATTTGGTATATAAAGGCTTTCCAGCTCGTGGATGTCTTATGTGGATTCTAGCCGAGACGCTGCATCAAGCGACTCCATTCCTCCTTCAATGATATATCAAGATTAAACCTAAGACATCAAACGAATGGGAAGGGGATGGAAGGGAGGGCCCTACATCGTCAATGATTTCGGGGCCACTACTAAATATTAGGCTTTAATTTTTCCCTCCGGGACTCAAACCTATAATTTATTAGTGGCCCCTCCATCATTGACGATATGCCTGATATCTCAAGACTGGAGGGGGGCATTCGTGACAATATCAAACCATTAACCTATAGGTAGAGACAAAGAATCATATAACAAACTTAAGTCTTTATTGTTTACATACAATAAAAATAGAAAATGGAAAGACTAGCAGTGCGTTACTTCGAAGAAGGTCTGCTTAAAATGACCATGCAGGTACATCTGTTAAGAATATCACATTGAAATTCAATAACATTTGTTTTTCAAGAACATTCTTTTATTCCTGTCCTACGGTGTAAAGGCACAATTAACTCATTTGAGTATATTTTATGTCCTTAAAGTAATTTGTACATATAATATAGTTTGTACAATTTCAACTTAATATCCTATAGTTGCAACTATGTTAGATATCTTAATAAAAATTAATTTTTGAGCTGTATAACCAGCTCGACTTTTCAAGTATCACAGCTCGTGACCGTATCACATAGTCCGGCGGAGGGTCTATAGGTCTTAAGCTCTCCAGGCCCCGTAGAAATCGAGTGTCAGTGGGCGGGAGCGTGAGGGACCTCCCTCCGACCCTCAGAGCAGCCAGCCGCTCACTGAGGGAGACTGTGTCTTGCGCGGCTGTCTCGACAGTGTTGCCTAGCGAGCGAGAGCTAATAATTAGCGAGTTTTCCCGAATGTCTATGGCAACGCTGCGGGTGAATCCCGCGACCTACAAAGCTCGTTCTGGTGTAATTTTGAAGCTATTTTCGCCTAGTTTTCGGCAGAGTACAGTTCATATAATGTAGATACTTGATTAATCATCCAGGAGCGCTTGAATATGCCCTAAATAGCGCAAATAAGCCCGCAGAGAAAGGGTTAATAATGAGTCAAAATCTGGCGCGAGGTTGTACTTGCATGAATGAAGTAAAGCCAAAGCTTTGTCCAGTGACCAGGTAGGCATTAGCTGACGGGTGGTGAGCGAAGTTTGAAACATGCCCTCATTAACCCTTTCTCCTCTGCCTGCAGTATGGATAGACCTGTAAGCTCGTAAAAGGGAGTTCTAATGGCAGATAGCTGATTTTTCAGCGTAACTACAAAAAGGCACAAAAAGCCGTTGATGTTCAAACAAATAGTCTAAGTACTTAAAAACCAAAGCTACTGATGCATCTGTTTGAGACGTTTCTACTATCCAGGTTGTAAATGTTTTCCAATGTGATTGGTATTGTCTCCTGGTGGACATAGTATACTGATTAAGAAATTTATTAGTCACACCCTCTCCATACAGAGTTAACCGTTTGGCATTTTGAATGTCCAAAAGGCAAAAATCACCGAAGTCTCTAGGTTTCTAATTGTCTCCAAGTGGAAGTACGAGACCAGGAGCGACACCGGGTTCTCGCACCACGTAGTCCTCCACGAGACTAAAAACCTGGTTCTTCAAATAAGAACTAAGGTTGCTTTCCTTATATCCGCTCATGGCCGAGTGGTTTCGGTGCCCGACTCTCCCAAATATACCTGGAGTGACTGGATCCGAAACCTGGTGAGGATACCTCTTACCCAACCTGTCGTACATAATCGTACATAATTGATATTTGTCATTTCAGAGAGGTTCCATAATAGTATCAAGACGATTAAAAATCGTATATCACTTAACCGAGTTGGTGGGGGGGGGGGGAAGCGTAAAAATAGTCATGGTCGAAGTCTAATAAACTCACCGCGTGTTCGAAGGCATAGTCCTCCACGAGACTAAAAACCTGGTTCTTCAAATAAGAACTAAGGTTGCTTTCCTTATATCCGCTCATGGCTGAGTGGTTACGGTGCCCGACTCTCCCAAATATACCTGGAGTGAGAGGGTTCGAATCCTGGTGAGGATACCTCTTACCCAACCTGTCGTACATAATCGTACATAATTGATATTTGTCATTTCAGAGAGGTTCCATAATAGTATCAGGACGATTAAAAATGTTATATCACTTAGCCGAGTTGGCGGGGGGGGGGGGGGGAAGCGTAAAAATAGTCATGGTCGAAGTCTAATAAACTCACCGCGTGTTCGAGGGCATAGTCCTCCACGAGACTAAAAACCTGGTTCTTCAAATAAGAACTAAGGTTGCTTTCCTTATATCCGCTCATGGCCGAGTGGTTACGGTGCCCGACTCTCCCAAATATACCTGGAGTGAGGGGGTTCGAATCCTGGTGAGATTATCCCTTACCCAGTAATCAGCATCTTGAATCTGTTACTCTAACCTCTGAAGACGGCAGCAGCGAGTGGAGAAAACCCCACGGACGAGGGGAGAAGCAGACACGGACTCTGGAAAGTTCCACACCACGTGTGACAACTCTTAGTCCAGAGCGCCTGCTAATAATAATATAAAAATGCAACTGCCTCATAGCGACGGCCTGAAGCATTATCCTGCGGAGAAAAGAGTCTCCTATCTAATAGATAATTAGCAAATCTAAGGCGCAGAACACAAACAAAAACACATGAGGCGCGGGCCGACAGGGCTAATATGGCGCCTTCACAATAATACCCTAATTTAACACTTCCCTGTGGGCATACCAATGGGGCTGCCTGATCTAGCTAGTCTAAACCTATTCTATTACAACTCAGATATATACCAATGAGCAAAAGACTCACTAGAGTTGAGCGAACGAAAAATAAAGCCGAGCCAGGCAGCACACGTCTGGACAAGATGCTCGCAGGGAAAGGAAGGAGGAATGGCGTCACTTGATGCAGTGTCTCGGCTAGAATCCATATAAGACATACACGAGCTGGAAAGCCTTAATATAACAAATTTTAAGTTAATTTTTATTTTTTATTTTTTACGAAGTTTTTTCGTAGCGAGTACCCTATCATAAAGGCGATTCCACAAGAGAATTAGCGTTACACTTATGATGTAGGACTCTTTCCCCTGCGGTGGGTGTTTCAAACATGCGAACCGCGGGTACTTGAAAGGGGACTATTATACTAATAGGCATATCGTCAATGATGGATGGGCCACTAATAAATACATGCCTTTCATATCTGTCTAATCTTTCCCGCTATCTACATGTAAAACGATTGAAACCATTCATTCCACCTCTCTTTCGGTCTGCTTCATCCTCTCTGTCCTTCCACTTCACTCTGGTACACTCTCTCAGTGGTTATCTCGCTTCCCATACATTCCACATGGGCAAACCATCTCAAGGTGTTCCTTTTCACACTTTCCAGCACATTTATATCCACACCACACCGCTCTCGTACTTCCTCATTCGTCTGTCTATCCCTCTATGTAACTTCGCACGCACTTCTCGAGCAACTCGTTTCCACCCCTCTCGCTCTTGGTTTGTGTCTCTCCAACAACGTCCATGCTTCACTCCCGTACGTCAATATCGGGATTACCACACAATCATGCAAGGACTGCTTTACTTCCATGCTGATCACCTTATTTCTTGTTACTGGTTTCAGCAACCTACAACCCTCTCCCACACTTCTTCCTCCATACTCCCATCTTTACTCAACACACTGCCCAAATACTAAAATTAGCTGACACTCTCCATAACCTAACCATTCAACCTCACCTCACACACAGTGACTGCACTGTTCGACCCCTAGTTAGTTCGACCCCCTAGGGGGGAAAAACATGCCTTCCCACACTTCCTTCAAACTAAAGATTGCCCACCAAGACTTCCTTCAAGCTAAATTTGTACATTTGTCACTCAAAATAATTCCCATCCGATGGCCGCGTATATCCTTAGAATTGATAGGCCGTTTTAAACCAAGGAGGTGTTGGATAAAGGATTACTATACTAATGACTTGTATATACAGCAAATGATCTCACCTCATAGGCATCTTAGTGTTTGAATATTTAGTTTTATTATACGTAGTGGATTTTTCCATCTATAGACATGTCAATGGTTGCTTACATCATCCTTGAAAGTAACATTCAAAATATCTAGAGAGTGTGTTTGTTTCTTCACTCCCAAAAAAATGTGTACCTAATCCACAGCATTTAATTTGTAATCTATGTATATTTACAGAGAGAGAGAGAGAGAGAGAGAGAGAGAGAGAGAGAGAGAGAGAGAGGGAGAGGGGGGGGGGAGGTCAGGTCAGCAGGTCACACTAATACTCTTGTGTCGATCTATCCAACACTTTATAAACCTTTCACCCCCCTCCCCCCCCCCGTCACACCTCTCACTCTCACTCACTTGTAAATATCTTGTACATATGAATTATTATATTAATTATTATATGTGACTGTCTCACATGGCTAAATTAATTGAATTGCTAAGCTCGACAAAATAAAACATTCTGGTTAAATTAAGTAATTTCTTAAAGTTAACTTTGCCAAAATATAAATAACAATAGAATGAAATAACTATTCAATTTGCTTAAATACGTTAACTGAGTGTACTGTATGTACAACGAATATTCGACAGTAGAATTAGGTATGTACGAATCATAGTATAGTATGTACTGTATATGAGACCATGGTTTAATTTGTGTAAGCATGAACATCTGAGATAAATATATATGTAATAAACAGTATATAATGGTGTGTTCGTTTAAGTGGGCAACATATATATGTAATAAACAGTATATAATGGTGTGTTAGTTTAAGTGGGCAACATTTATATGTAATAAACAGTATATAATGGTGTGTTAGTTTAAGTGGGCAACATATATATGTAATAAACAGTATATAATGGTGTGTTAGTTTAGGTGGGCAACATATAATGTTTCAAAGTATATTTTAGTAGCACGGAGGATTTACGTATAATGGTTTAAATATCACAAATAAATATAAGATTCATGAGTGTTGTATTTTTTTTTGTCTATGTGATTGAGGGAGGCAAAAGGCATAACTGCCTATAGCGAGTGCCTCCCCCATAGTTGAAAGAGTGACAGGGCCAAAATCAAGGGACGTTCGAGCCAAAATGCCTGGACACACGGAGTTTGAAGCAATTTAAGTCATAGGAAGAGGGAAAGACTGATTTTGGGAGAGAGTTCCAGAGCTCAGCTGTTGAGTAGAAGAAAGTTTGAGAGTAACATTTTACTCTTGGGTTGGAGAGTTGCACAGAGTAGGGGTGGGATTGAGTTGCAAGACGGGTACCACGTGCCCTGCGTAAAGGAGGTGGTATATACTGGGAAAGCTCTGAGGAACACTGATTATTATAGTAGCGATAGAATAGCGAGAGAGATGCAACATTGCGGCGGAGAGAGAGAGATTGCAGAGAGTTGGTGAGTGGACGGGAGTTAATGATACGAAAGGCCTTCCTTTCAACTTTGTCTAGGAGAGCGGTGTGAGGAACCTCCCCACACCTGTGAACAATACTCAATACAAGGACGCACTATGCCACTGTACAGAGCAAGAAGCTGTGCAGGGGTAAAGAACTCCCTAAGGCGGTTGAGCACCCCCAGCTTCTGGGAGGCTGCCTTAGCAAAACTGGTAATATGTTCCTTCCAAATGAGAGCAGAAGAAAAAGAGACACCAAGAATATTGAGAGAAGATGAAGGATTGATTTTTGTATTGTTGAAGAATAAGGGATTGTCCGCCTGGGAGTTCCGGATGGGTAGATAGATGGAAAAATTGGGTTTTGGAAGCATTAAAGGTAACAAGGTTATCTCTGCCCCAATTGGAGATAGTATTTAGATCAGAATTTAAGAGTTCTATGGCTTCATTACGTTTGTCGTTGAGGGATTGCTGGCTGGGGCGTTCTGAAAAAGTAATGGAGTAGTGTAAGGTTGAGTCGTCTGCGTATGAATGGATGGGAATTGAGGTACAGTTGAGAAGATCATTTATAAAAATTAGAAAGAGAATAGGAGATAGGACAGAGCCCTGAGGAACACCGGAGTTTATAGGGTGAGGAATTGAACGATGGCCGTCCACAACCGCGGCTATGGAACGGCCGGAAAGGAAATTAGAGACAAAGGCACAGATGGAGGGATAGAAACCGAAGGAGGGTAGTTTAGAAATTAAAGATTTGTGCCAGACTCTATCGAAGGCTTTCGATATGTCTAGTGCAATAGAAAAAGTCTCACCGAAGTCCCGAAAGGAGAATGACCAAGAGTTAGTAAGATATGAAAGAAGATCACCAGTAGAACGACCCTTAACCCTCGTGGCCCGGGCTGGTCCTCCAAAGGACGGAGGTCGTATCCGGGTGATCAGGCCGAAAAACGTCTAAGCCTAGGCTACCGTATTTTTTTTAATTTTAACTGCTAGAAATTTCCCACGCATCTATAAACGTAGTGCGGTTTTCAATCTGTAGACTGGTGTTGAGTAGAGCACTGTAAGTCAACTGGTTCAGTTGTGATGACGATTTCAGTGGAGCAAATTTTGCCGCGATGTTGACAATATCGGAGCTTTTCAGACACTAATTTCGTCTTACATCACAACAATAACATTGATCCGACGTCTCCTTCTTGTTTTCGGAGGTGCGGTGACGCAACGATCGACTTTCTTTACATGCGTCGGACGCACGGCGTTCAGACCAAACTGAATAAGTTTGAAAGCTTACTATCTGTTGACAGGACACCCGGGCTGCTGCTCAATTTCCGCGGTGTCCTTTCACAATGAAAGCCAGGCTGGAAGGGTTAAGGAAGCACTACTGGCGATCTGAGAGAATATTATGAGAAGAGAAATGCTTAAGAAGTAATTGGACGATAGTTGGAGGGTTGAGAGCGGTCACCCTTCTTTGGGACACATTGAATGTGAGCAAACTTCTAGCATGAAGGGAAGACATTAGAGGATAGACAGAGACGAAAGAGTTTGCTGTATGGGTATGTAATGCTTAACCCTCTATTAGCGGCGCGCAACATAAGTCGAGTTAAATAAATTTGGACTATGTGGCGGCGCGCGACATAGGTCGTGTGGCAATTTCAGCACGTAATGTTGCTGAGAGAGAGAGAGACAAGTGGTGGCAGGAGAGTAGCGAGCGTATGACTGCTCCAGACCACCGCGGCGGGCCTACTGACACGAATTCCACCCTCCTCCACCCTCTCACACTCGCTACATACTGAAATGTATGGGGAAAGTACCGAATTACATGGTTTTTGCACTCGTGTTGCGCGGTTGTTGCACGAAAACTAGCGGTCATACATGGATCATTGTGGTGTCATTGGAAAGCTCTGTTTATGCCCTTTCAGGGATAGATGCTTGTTTTACGCTCTGGGTCTTATTTAGGCATGAAAATGATCACGTAAACAGCCCTATTTTGGCTAAAAACACCCCGCTGGGCGGTACATATAATTAGACCGCCTAGCCCGCCAATAAGGTGTTAATGTGTATGATATATTTGATTTTAACGTCATTCTGTGGAAAATGTACATCTTTCAAGATCTTTAATTAAATAGTTATTTTAACCTGCCAAATGTGCTCCATGCTGTCTTCACAGTCTGACCAAAATAAATTTATTCTTATTATTCTTATTATTATTATTATTATTATTCTCATTATTTTGATCTCAGAAATGCTAAACTGAAAAGCTTGAAGGTTAATAATATAGCACCCATCATTATAACACACACACACACCCGAGCGGTTGTGTGTTTATCGGTACATATCAATTTGGTGCATGCTTACGAGTAAATTTTTCGATTTTTAAACCTAAATTACACTAACCTAACCTAACCTAACCTAACCTAACCTAACCTAACCTAACTTAACTTAACTTAACTTAACCTAACTTACCTAACCTAACCGAAAACACTCCATTTCAACGTATTTTAAAGAGGTGTGTACCGATTAACTGTCGCCCCAAACCTCATGTACCTGTAAATCTACAAATATCCAGAGATTTGTACCAATAAACCTACAACCGCTCGTCCACACACACACACACACACACACACACACACACACACACACACACACACACACACACACACACACACACACACACACACACACACACACACACACACACACACACACACACACACACACACACACACACACACACACACACACACTCTGATATACCTTACAACTCTATATTTATTTAAATTATTGGTGATTGGTGATTTAAGTTATTCGTCAAAATAATGACAAGG
The DNA here is from genome assembly GCA_032716605.1 of Paralithodes platypus. Classification (NCBI taxonomy): domain Eukaryota; kingdom Metazoa; phylum Arthropoda; class Malacostraca; order Decapoda; family Lithodidae; genus Paralithodes; species Paralithodes platypus. The sequence continues at coordinate 36,927,265 of CM064492.1, read as the reverse complement.
GGGTATAATTATGTAATTAAATTGTAAAACTTGATGATAAAAATAAAACATATCACTAAACATGAGGCTTAGCAAAAGAG